>JAZHEH010001943.1:0-230000 GCA_036589455.1 Ateles fusciceps
AGCCTTACAGAGTAATTAGCGAAGCATTGACTTTTTTCTTTTCTTTTCTTTCTTTTTTTTGAGACTGCTCTGTCGCCCAGGCTGGATGGAGTGCAGTGGCGCGATCTCGGCTCAGTGCAACTCTCTGCCTCCCGGGTTCCAGTTAATTCTCTGCCTCAGCCTCCTGAGTAGCTGGGATTACCGGGTGGCCACCACCATGCTCAACTAATTTTTTTCGTATTTTTAGTAGAGACGGGGTTTCATCATCATGGCCAGGCTCATGATCCACCTGCCTCAGCCTCCCAAAGTGATGGGATTACAGGCGTGAGACCACTGTGCCCAGCCTATCTGTAAAGTTTTAAAGCTCAACGATAGGATTTGGTTAGAATCAAAAGGTGGAGAAGAGAATTTCAATGTTAGTTGCCTTATCTTTAGTCCCTTAAAAAAATGTGTGATTATCTGGAAAGAGCACTCGGTTAAACAAGAAAACCAGTTCTGTCCCATACTTGCTCTGAACTTTAGGGACTTCATTTAAGCTGTTTTTCCACTCGTCTGTTAAAAGTCCTAATGAATGAATTCTAAAGGGTCTTCTTGCCTGATAATCCTCAACTCCATCTCAAAACTTCCTGCAATCTGGAGTCTCCCTGCCCTCCATGGAGAGGGCGGGACAGAGGCGTGTAGACAGGGAGACGATCCTCAGGTCAGCTAGGGCTTACTCAAACAAGGTCCTGCGGGGCAGCAGGGAGAGTGGACGGGACTCAAGCCCAGCCCTGGGTGGGGATGGGCCGGTAATTATAAGGAAACATTGCAGAGAAAGTTTCTGTTGTGGTTGTTCCCCTTTGTTTACTTTAGGCAGTTCTGTCATTTTTTAACTGACCCTTCCCAGATGAGATCGTCAGTTTTCAGCTGGGTAAAGTCAGGCCCTTGAAACTGATGGGGTATTTGAATCCTTTGTGGCTCAGTTGCTGGAGGGAGGCCAGGGCAGCTGAAACTCCCCCCGCCCTTTCAGGGAAGTGAAGCCAGGGCTACAAACTTGCTGACAGTGGCTGGTGGCCTGTAAACCCAAACATCCTCCTCTCCTCCGCCTCGCCTCGCCTCGCCTCGGTATAGCAATGTGAAAAAAACAAAGCCATGAGCTTTCCAGAGCAGGGGGAAGGCTCTGGCCAGATTCCCTTCCAGCTACTCCGCCACGTGCTTCGGCTGACAGCCACACAGCACAAGGTTATAGTTACGGTTGAAAACTGCTGACGTCTACTTTCTGGTTGTTGTACAAATAATGATAATTAGTAGAATACACACCAAAAAACACCCTTTTCTTTGTGGCTAAAGATTCACATAGTTGAGTCAAACATAAATAAACGTACTTGCTTTTCCTGTTTTCTTAAGTTTGAATAATAGTCATGTAGCTGTTTAAGAATCAGACAGAAGGAAACTCATCTGCTTAGTGCTTTTCCTAAATTGTCCAGTTTCTTTTGCTTTCTAAATACCAAAAAACAGAGTCTTTTATTCGTAAGATTAGGAACTTCTGGCCAGCAGGTCTGAGTAAGGCTGAGCTGAAGTGGGATGAAACCAGGTGGAATGGCCTGCCTTTTTGAATTATAGAATTTTAAGCATTGGAGGGACTCAAAGTTACGAAATTCTGCCTCTTCATTTTGCAGATGAAGAAACAGTCCAGAGAGGTTAGGATTTGCTTAATGTCACACAGCCTGTATCGGAGGGGAACCCAGAACCCAGGTCTTCATACTCCTAGTCTGGCACTCTGAATGTGTGTATATACATACACACACACACACACACACACACACACACAGAGTATATATATCTCTCTCTCTCTCTTCATGCTTACAGAGGACTTGTTTATTAAATATATATATACTTAATAAATTATATATTAAATAATATACAGTATATTATATGTCATATATTATATATGATATAATATATGATGTCATATATAGTATATTATTTATATATGATATATAATACATAATAATGTATAACACATATGATATATAGCATATTATTTAATATATAATATTAAATATATAACATATTATATAACATATATTATATTATACATTATATATAACATATATAATATGTAATATATATTATAAATAATATATAGAGTATATATACAGAGCATATATATACATCTTATATGTATACATACAGAGTATATATATATCTTATATATATATATATATACAGAGTATGTACATATATCTTATATATATATACAGAGTATGTACATATATATACAGAGTATATATATAAGATATATATATTTATATATAGATAAGAGTATATATATAGAGTATATATATATACCTTATATATATATACAGAGTATATATATATCTCATATATACATACAGAGTGTATATATATATCTCATATATACATACAGAGTGTATATATATATATCTCATATATACATACAGAGTGTGTATATATATATCTCATATATACATACAGAGTGTATATATATATATATATCTCATATATACATACAGAGTGTGTATATATATATATCTCATATATACATACAGAGTGTGTATATATATATATCTCATATATACATACAGAGTGTGTATATATATATCTCTTCATGCTTAGAGAGGACTTGTGTATTAAAATATTTTATAAAAGTATATAATCCCTGTCTTTGAAACACCCAATTATTTTGCAGTTCTTATCCACTGGGTATAGATTCTTTAGGAGAAGAGAGGGAGTTAATGTTTCTAGAACACCTATTATGTGCCGGGTTTTGCCTACATTTTCCCATTTAGTTTTCACCGTACTATGAGGGAGGTGTTATTATACCTGTACCGTAGATGATGAACCTGAGAGATTAGGTACACTTGCTGAAGTTCATGTAACCAGGAAGTCGTGGACTCAGGATTCAGATCCAGATCTCGTCTGCAGCTCCCAGACTGTGCTGCACCACACCGTCACAGCCACTGCGCACATCACAGCTTACAGTTACATGCTTTCCACTTTTCAAAATTATGACCTAATTTTTATAATCACTGCTTTTGTGGATGTATTCACTCATTAAGTAAATATTTATTAAGCAGCTATGCTGTGCCAGGAACAGTCAAGACACTGAGGATACAGTAGTGAGCAAAATACATAAATACTTGCTCTCATAGAGCACAGGCTACAGGAGGAGGAACAGACAGCAGCTCAAATAAGTAAGTCAGATGAAATGATAAGTGTTGGAAGAATAAAGCAAGGAAGAATAGGTTGTGCTAGAGGCTGAGGGATGGGAGGAAGACAGCGAATTTAAATAGGATGGTCAGGAAAAGCAAATACCATTGGCTACATTTGAAGGAATATCTGAAGGCAGTGAAGGAATAAACTAATGGCTCTCTGGGATAAGAGACTCAGAGGCCGACAAAAGAGTGAAAAGTCACTGGGGCAGGAGGAGGCCTGGCATGTTCAAGAGACAGTTAGAAGACCTATATGTTCAGAATGGAGTGTACAGAGGAAAAATAGGTTATCAAGTGAGGTCACAGATAGAGGCCAGGTGAGGTAGGCCCTGGGACTAATCAGACATTGGCTTTTATACTAAATGAGAGGGGGAGCCATGGAAACTTGAGTAGTGGATGACACATTTAGATTTTCTTTTTTAAATTTTAAATATATTTTTTATTTCAATAACTTTGGGGGTCTAAGTGGTGTTTGGTTACATGAATGAATTGTATAGTGGTGAAGTCTAATATTTCAGTACACCTGTATCCAATGTGTCCCTCCCCTTCCTCCCAACTTTCCCCCTTCTAAATTTCGAATGTCCATTTTCCTGCTTTGTAAGCCTCTGTGTACCCATAGCTTAGCTCCCACTTATAAGCGAGAACATATGGTATTTGGTTTTCCATTCCCGAGTTATTTCACTTAAAATAGTGACCTCCAGCTCCATCCAAGTTGTGCAAAAGACATTATTTCATTCTTCTTTATGGCTGAGTAGTATTCTATGGCGTATATATACATTTTCTTTTCCTCATTGCTTGATGGGCCTTCAGGTTGGTTCTATACCTTTGCAATTGTCAATTGTGCTGCCCTAAGCATATATGTGCAGGTGTCTTTTTGATATAATGACTTGTTTTCCTTTGGGTAGATACTCAACAGTGGGATTGCGACTTTTAGTTCTTTGAGAAATCTTCATACTGTTTTCCATAGATGTTGTATTAATTTACATTCCCACTAGCAGCATATCAGTGTTCCCTTTTCACCACGTTCATGACACCATCTATTGCTTTCTGAATTTTTAATAATGGCCATTCTAGTTCATGTAAAGTGGTATCTCATTGTGGTTTTGATTTGCATTTCCCTGATGATCAGTGATGTTGAGCTTTTTTTCATGTTTTTTGACCGTTTGTATCTCTTCTTTTGCGAAGCATCTATTCACGTAATTTGCCCAATGTTTAATGGATTTATTTGGTTTGTTTCTTGCTGGTTTTTTTTTTTTTTTTTTTTTGAACTCCTTGTGGATCCTGGACATTAGTCCTGTGTTGGATGTATAGTTTGCAAATGTCTTCTCCCATTCTGTGGGTTTTCCATTTACTCTGATGAGTATATATTTTGCTGCACAAAAACTTTTTAGTTTAATCAGGTTCCATTTATTTATTTTAATTTTTGTTGCATTTCCTTTTGGGATCTTAGTCATATACATATGTATGTGTGTGTGTGTGTGTGTGTATATATATGCATATATATGTACACACATATATATACATATATATATACATATATATACACACACACACATATATATACATATATATACACACACACATATATATACATATATATATATATATTTTTTTTTACCCAGGCCAATGTGAAGAAGAATTTTTCCTGTGGTTTATTCTAGAATTTTTATGGTTTCAGGTCTTAGATTTAAGTCTTTATTTCATCTGAAGTTGATTTTTGTATGTGGTAAGAGAGATGGACCCAGTTTTATTCTTCTATCCAGTGGCTATCCAGTTTTCACAGAACCGTTTATTGAATAGGGTGTCCTTTTCCCCTGATTTATGTTTTTGTATGCTTTGTTGAAGATCAGTTGGTTCTAAGTATCTGGCTTTATTTCCAGGGTCTCCATTCTGTTCCACTGGTCTGTGTATCTACTTTTATATCAGTACCATGCCGTTTTGGTTACTATAGACTTGTAGTATAATTTGAAGTCGGGTAATGTGATGCCTCCAGATTCGTTCTTTTGGCTTAGGATTGCTTTGGCTATTTAGGCTCTTTTTTGATTCCGTGTGAATTTTACATTTAAGTTTTTAAAGGACTGCTAAGAGTGCTGTGTTGAGAGCAGACCAGGAGGTAGGGAACAAGGGTGAAAGCAGAAATGCCAGTCAGGAGGCCATTGCAGTAATTCAGGTAAGGGATAATGGTGACTTAATCTGGAGTAATACAGAATGCAGTGAAAAGTGATGCAATTCAGAGCATATTTTGACAGTGAAGCTAGTATGACAACCTGCCACCGTTACATGCCATGATGTCATAAAACATGCTTCTATTTTGGTGATTTATATTGTTCCTGCTTGCACTATTATAGGTAATATTTTCACTAACATTCCCACTCACATTTTTGCGTGTCTTATTTCCTTACATAAATTCCCAGGAGTTGGATTACTGAGTTGAAGATGGGATCATCCTTATGTCATATTACTTAGTAAGTTCCACCCGTAGTACCTTAGGGATCCTTAATTTTGAAAGGCTCCAGAAATCCTGCCTCCCAGCATCTCTAACCCTCTCTCCTACGATGGTTTTCTTTTTCTTTCCCTCCTCTCTCTCTTTTGGGGAGCTTATAAAAGGGAAGGGTAACAAAGATGGACAGAAGTTAGGGCTGGCACAGACAGAGCTAAGAAAAGACAGAAAAAGAATTTCTCCATTTTTTTCCCTTAGAACCCTGAGAAAGGCCCAGCTGCTTCCCTTAGTTGGATAAAAATCTTCTGTA
Source organism: Ateles fusciceps (assembly GCA_036589455.1). NCBI lineage: Eukaryota > Metazoa > Chordata > Mammalia > Primates > Atelidae > Ateles > Ateles fusciceps. Next base: position 5,945 of record JAZHEH010001943.1, read on the forward strand.
AGAATCAGCAAGCTAACAATACTGCTTACTTAGAGACCTTTTGGCTTCTGGGGGAGATCAATGGACTTTAAAATTTCAATTATCTTTCATAATATCCCCTGGTGTTAGAACACACTGCCTCCCCTGGACAAACATTCCTCTCACCAGGGTGGGAAGTTTACCAAACTTTTTGGTTCCTTTATTCCCCTCCTCCATCAGGTTGGTCCCCCTTTCAAATGACCCATCCCCCCATCTCCACAACTCAAAAGTGGACCTGCTCAGTCCTCCTTATCCAATTTCATCCTAGGTGGGAAAGAAAATATTTTAATTGTTTCTTAGAAATGAGGATCTTTTAACAATTTTAGAATCAACTTGTCAACTTCTGCTACTCCTAAAATGTATATGGGAATGCATGAGACTCATAAAACTCAAAGCAGTGAAGCACAAAGTTGGTGGATTCACGCTTCCCAATTTCAAAATTTAGCACAAAACTACAGTAATCAAGACAGTGTGTTACTGGCATAAGGACAAACATACAGATCAATGGAACAGAATTGAGAATCACAAATAAACCCTGACAATCAATTGATTTTCAACAAAAGAAGACAATTCAATGGAGAAAAAATGGTCTTTTCAACAAGTGATGCTGGGAAAACTGGATCTCCGCATGCAAAAGAATTAATTTGGACCCCTAAGATCGTACACAATAATTAATTCCAAGTTGATCATAGGCCTAAATGTAGAAGCTAAAAGTATAAAGCTTTAGAAGAAAACTAACTCCTTTGACTTGTGTTAAGCAGTAAATCTTTGTGACCTTGAGTTAGGCAGTAATTTCTTAGATGCAACATCAAGAACACAAATAATAAAAGAGAAAAAAACTTGATAAGTTAAACTTGATCAAAATAAAAAACTTTGTGCTTCAAAGGACACCGACAAGTGAAAGAACACCCCCACGGAAGAGGAGAACGTATTTGCAAATTATATATCTGATAAGGGTCTAGATATAAAAACACAAATCAATAAAAAATGACAAATGATCTCATTTAGAAATGGACAAAGGATTACAAGATATTTTTCAAGAGAAAATATACAAATAAGCACATGAAAACATAAATCAAAAGCACAGTGAGATATCACTTCTCACCCACTAGAGTGGCTATAATAATATAGGCAGAAAATAATAATTGCTGGTAAGGATGTGGGGAAATTGGAAAGCTCATACACTGTTAGTGGCTCAGAAAATGGTGCAGCTACTTTGGAACAGTTTGACAGTCCCTCTAAATGCTAAAAATAGAGTTACCACATGACCCAGCAATTCTTTATCTTGGGAATCTACCCAAAAGCAATGAAAACGTATTTCCATACAAAAACTTGTGCACAAACGTTCACAGAAACTTTGTTCATAATAGCCAAAAAGTGGAAACAACTCACATGTCATCAACTGATGAACAGATAAACAAAATGTGATATATCCATACAACGAAATGTTATTTGGCAATAAATAGGAATGAAGTACAGATAGAGGCTACAATACAGATGAACCTCAAAAACATTATGCTAAGTAAAGGAAGCCAGTCACGAAAGACCGCATATTATATGATCCCATTTATATAAAATGCCCAGAATAGGCAAATCCATAGAAACAGAAAGCAGATTAGTGTTTGCCTAGGACTAGGGGGAATGCAGGGGTGGGGCATGGGGGGGATGGAATTGATGAGGGACTGGTAATGAATACAGGTTTCTTTTGGAGGTGATGAAAATATTCTAAAATTAATTATGGTGATGAGTGCACAGCTAAATAGATATACTAAAAACCATTGAACTGTACACTTTAAATGCAAATTTTATGGGATACAAATTACATCTCAATAAAGCTGTTTTTAAAAAGTGCCTTCTTGTTTACTCTTGAAAAAGACACCTGATTGTTTGGTCCAGTGCCCTCAAAAAATGTGTTTATGTAATGCCTGAAGGAGCATGCTATGAGATTGGCCTAGGAGTTGCCAGTAATAAAATCTAGAGGTAGAGAAGGCCTGGGAAAGAGGAGGAAGGAGTAAGGGATGGAGAAGGAAATAAGGAATAGGTGAAGGGACACACACAGAAACGAAGGCACGATCATCTCAAGGGCTAAATGGAAAGGAAATCAGGGAGTGGAATTTGCTGAAAACTTTACTCCACTTGTGTAGAACTAGGGCTGAGGTGGTTCAAAGCCAAGTACAAAGCAAATATTAACAGGAGAAAAACTTCACTGATTTGTTGAGTATATAAGGCCTTGTACAACTCACAGGGATTGTTGGTTAGAAGTATGCAAGCGCTGTAGTGAGTTGGAAAAAGAATGATGATTGCTGTTGCCAAGTTTGTATCACGACAAAATTATAATATGATCCTGCAAATAGCCAGAAAGAAACGCAAAAAGTTCACCACCACCCCTACAAACAAAGTTGTGAATTAACATTAGGTAACTTTCTAAGAAACTGGCCCTTTATGTAAGCTGAAGTCCGTGTATACACTCTTATTTGTACAGGTTCTTGAATCTCAAGATGTTTTAATGTTTTTCAACATGCTAACTTTTAAATTTGTTATTTATTTATTTATTTATTTTGAGATGGAATTTCGCTCTTGTTGCCCAGGTTGGAGTGCAATGGTGCAATCTCAGCTCACTGTAACCTCCACTTCCCAGGTTCAAGCAATTCTCCTGCCTCAGCCTCCCAAGTAGCTGGGATTACAGGAGCACACCACCATGCCTGGCTAATTTTGTATTTTTTTTTTTTTTAGTAGAGTTGAGTTTTACCATGTTGGTCAGGCTGCTCTCGAACTCCTAATCTCAAGGTGACCGACTCACCTTGGCCTCCCGAAGTGCTGGGATTATAGGCTTGAGCCACTGTGACTGGCTTATTTATTTTTTTAATTGATTTTAACTTTTATTTTAGACTCGAGGGTATATGTGCAGGTTTGTTACATGCGTATATTGCGTAACATTGAGGTTTGGGGTGTGAATGATCCTCACCTACGTAGCGAGCATAGTGACCCCTGTCCCCTTCCTCCTTCCTGCCTCTAGCGTCCCCAGTGCCTATTGTTCTTATCTTTACGTCCATGAGTACCCAGTGCTTAACTCCCACTTGTGAGAACATGCTAACACATTTGGGTTTCTGTTTCTGCCTTAATTCACCCAGGATACTGGCCTCTAGCTACAACCATGTTCCTACAAAGGATATGATTTCTTTTTTATGGCTACGTATTATTCTATGCTGTGCATATACCACATTTTCAAAAATCCAATCCACCGTTGATGGATACCTACATTGACTCCACGTCTTTGCTGTCGTGAATAGTGCTATGATGAACATATGAGTGCATGTATCTTTATAGAATGATTTATTTGCCTTTGGTAAATATTCGGTAATGAGGATTGCTAGGTTGAACGGTATTTTGTTTTAAGGAGGAAATCACCAAAGTACTTTCCACAGTGGCTGAACTAATTTACATTCACACCAACAGTTTTCCTGGCAGCCTCACCAGCAACTGTGGCTTTTTGACTTTTTTTTTTTTTTTTTTTTTTTTTTTTTGAGAGACAGTCTTGCTTTGCTACCCAGGCTGGAGTGCAGTGGTGCGATCTTGGCTCACTGCAACCTCCACCACCGGGTTCAAGCGATTCTCCTGCTTCAGCCTCCTAAGTAGCTGAGATTACAGGCATGTGCCACCACACCCAGGTGATTTTTGTAGTTTTAGTAGAGACGAGGTTCCACCACGTTGGCCAGGCTGGTCTCCTTAGGTGATCCACACTCCTCGGCCTCCCAAAGTGCTGGGATTACAGGTGTGAGGCAATGAGCCCGGCCTTTTTAGTAACAGCCATTCTGATTGGTGTGAGATGGTGTCTCATTATGGTTTTGATTTGCATTTCTCTAACGATTAGTGTTATTGAGCATTTTCCCATGTTTGTTGTCTGCTGTATGACTTCTTTTGAAAAGTATCTGTTCATGTCCTTTGCCCACTTTTAAAATTTTAATTAATTAATTAATTAATTAATTTTCGAGACAGAGTCTTATTCTGTCACCCTGGCTGGAATGCAGTGGCACTATCTGGGCTCACTGCAGCCTCCACGTCCTGAGTTCAGTGATTCTCCTGCCTCAACCTCCCAAGTAGCTGGGATTATAAGCGTGTGCCACCCCGCCTGGCTGAATTTTGTATTTTTAGTAGGGAGGTTTCACCATGTTGGCCAGGCTGGTTCGAACTCCTGACCTCAAGTGATCTGCCTGCCTCAGCCTCCCAAAGTGTTGGGATTACAGGCGTGAGCCACTGTGCCCAGCCTGCCCACTTTTTAATGGGGTTATTCTTTGATTGTTGAATTAAGTTCCTTATTCTGAATAGACCTTTATCAGATGCACGGTCTGTGAATATTTCTAAATTTTTCCCCAAACATTAGATCTTTTTAGAGACATGTCGTATCTGACATGTGTCCATGTTGGAAATAAGATTTTAAAAATAAGAATATGGGATAAGTTAAAATAAATAATGTAATGGTAACTCATGGCATCTAGTAAGTCAGACACATACACATACCATCCCCAAAAGCTCAAAGCATGTCAAGATACAATTCACACCAGTATTACCCTCTTCCTTATGTGTCTTAGCCCTGCCTACCCAAAAGCCTGTCTCCTCCTGACAGCCCTGTCATAGAGAGTAGAAAGGGCAGAATAGCTGTGACCAAGCCTTACTCATCTGTCCAGTCACCAGATAATGATAGCTATAATAATTAACATGTGTAAAGGGCTTTGCATCCTATAAGCCACCACTGTGCATATGATTTTAATTTAATTTGAATCTTTATAGCGATTCCTCTCCTCCTCCTCCTCACCTCAGATGGGGGTATAAAGCTTAGGAATGAAGCTACTTGCTGAGCTCTCTCACTATGCTTCTTCCTCAAGTATATAAACATTCCTGAACGTCTCTCAATTAAAAGCAATGAAATTCATTTGTTATTACACATGCTCTCTAGCCAACATTTCTCTCTTCTTTCACAGCCAAGCTTTGTAGAGTAGCTTACACAAGCTGCTTCCCTCTCTTTGCACTCATACTGCTAATTTTTCCTTGTCTAAGGAAAGGAATACACGACATCAGGTCACATTCTGAAAGACTGCACATGGGGATGCAGTCACCTACCTACTGTAGTTTGGATCATGCATAGGTATTAAGCACAACTTCAGGAATGTCCTTGACTACCGAAGAAAGTAAGCAAACTCTGGGCAGGCACTCAGACTTGGGAAGCTCGCAGCATTCCTCTGAGGTCTAAGGAGCTTTCCATTCTATGGCTATCCTCCCTGTCCTTTCCTTTCTGAAGGGAAGGAAGGAAAGAAGGAAGGGAGGGAGGAATGAAGGGAGAAAGGAAGAACGATTTCAAAACAAAGTCGTCTGACGACAAATTCTGTTCTGTTTCCTTTATTAGATCCTTTCCAATTCACTGTTGTCGTGGTTGCTAAAATAAAACACAAATTTTTACCACTTGTAAAGAGGCCTTGTGAGAGATGGTTCCTCTACTCCAGAATTGTTACCCCCCGTCTCCTATCACTATGCCTGAGATTCCTCCATCTAAACTTCAGTAATGATGTCGATCTTGGAAGACTTTCTGATTGAGCAGATTAAAGAAGCTGAATGTGATAGGAGGGGCAAGAAGGCTGCAAGAAACAGCGACTGGCTTGATGGCCTGCTTTATCTTTGCCCAATGCTCCCCGCAGCCAGTTCTGGTCCCTTGTAGGATAAAAAGTACAACGCAAAGAGGTGAGTAAATAACTCAATGGTCTTGCATACACAGTCAGTCCTCTGCCCTCCCAGTGGCACTAACAGTATTTCCTGTTCTGTTATCTGTGAGGTTGGCACTCTATGATGAAACAAGTGCCCACTTTCAGCCACGCCAAGCAACCTAACCTCCAGACTGAGATGGTTACCTCCATTCTTCATGTTCTGACTTTCCAGCTGCAAAAGTAGGGCCCAAATCTCACCTTCTCAAATTCTGAGGTAGTGAACCTGAAGAGGTGAAGCTCTAGAGTTCCAAGGAGTTCCCCACCTTCCCGGTGTTTGAAATCTACACTAAGTTCCTGTATATTTTCCCACACTTGTCATTCCCTTTCCTATCATTTCTTAGTATCTCCTTTGATAGCAAAGGGGGCAAATGTAAACAGGGTAGGCCATGGGCGGAATCATCAAGTAGGTAACATATGTCTTTGCTGCTCCCATCTCCTTCCTTTCTCCTCCCTCCACTGAAGCCAGGAAAGAATCTAAAAATAGTCATCATACCTTAATGTAAATTTAAAGTTCTCTTAACTGTATCTCACAGGGGCTTTATTTTTAGTTATAAAATTTTAAAAAGTTGTTTTGGCCGCTTCTAGAAGCAGCCTTTCAGGCAGGTAGCAAAGGCATTTGTAGGGAACACTTTCAGGAGTCTTCACCTGGGAATCACCCCGAGAAGGGAGCTCCTCAGAAACATTCTCATTCCCCAGAATGTCATGCTCACCACGCTGAACCGGGTAGAGAGTTTGAGATAAAACGGTCCACAGTCATTCATTTCTGGCACCCTCCTCCAGCTTTTCTGGTCACTTTTCCGTCATCACCCAGCTTCTTAGGTCAGTGCCTGGTGAGACTCATGGTGACCCGGGAAGGCTGGATCAGAGAAGTAGAGGACAGGCTGTCCTCTGATGGTTTATTAAAGACTGTGGCTTCTTACTCCTCCACAAGAGTCCTCATCAGAGGGTGCGGCTTGGCTCATGCTGGGCACTCAGGAGCTTTGTGGTGGGTTTGTGCTTCCTCCCCTTTGCTTTCGATTCAGTGCTTTCCTGTTGCCATCTGAGCAGCTCTGTTTAACCACAGCCTCACAACAGCTACCACTGCATGCAAACTGGGTCCATCTAGGGGCAAGTACAGGGCAACCAGAGGATAAGGGGTTGAGAGGTAAGAAGGAGACTGCTAGAAGTCTGCTGAAAATGAAAAATTCCAAAGCTGAGACGTCATGATGATTAACAACCAAGAAAACATTCCAGTACCATGAAAAAAATATGTTCCAGTTCACATTCAGCTACGATTTTTAAAAACGGAACCCTAAGTTCATTAGTTCAAATACATTTTCATTAGAAAATATCCTTGTCTGCATTTTTCAAAGAAATACATAGGATAAAATAAATCCTGGTTTCAATTTAATAATTAATTTTAAAAATTAAGTATCCAAGTTCAGTCCTGATTCAGGAATAAGATAAATGGTAATTTGAGGCTAGAATTTAGTCTAGATGTGTTACAGGCCCTACTGTAGAATGCTCTGAGCAGAGGAAACAGCATCTGTGAACGCCTAGAGGCAAGAGGAAGCAGGGTGTTTTTGAAACCCTGGAGGTGTTGTGAGTGGAATTCAGACTGATGGCAGGTTACTGATCATGAGAGGCTTATGAGCCGTGATAAGAAGTTTGGACTCCATCCTGAGTATAGTGAGTAACCACTAAAGGATTTTAAACACAGGTGGTGAATTTACAGAACGGCATTTATGTAAATCATCGTCTAGTGGCTAGTGAAAAATGATCCAATGGGAGAAAACCTGGGGGCGGGGACGCCACATAAATGGTGATCACTGAGGCCAGTGGGGACACGGAGAAGTGGATGGATTCAGATATGTAGATTGTACTGAACTTGGTTATTGACTGACTGTGGAAGGTGAGCAGAGAGTCATTAAGGATGAATCCTGCAGTTCTGCCTAGAAAAACTGGGTCGGTGGTGTGGCGTATGTTTGGATAAGGAGCATTATAAGAGGAATAGGTTTGAGGGAGGGACTTGGTTAATATGCTTCCAGAAATTTCCAATTGAAGAAGCTCTAGAAAGCAGTCGAATATATAAATCTGGAGTTCAGAGGAGATAGCGATTTGGAAATAATTGGCAGGTAGATCTCAATAATGCCATGGAAAGGGATAATATTTCTCACAGAGAATATTTACAGAGCAAGGAGGCTGATGTAGAACAGGGTTCTGAGGTACACCAGTACTTTGGGAGTAGACAGAGAAAGATCTTGCAAAGGATGCTGAAGACCCATGACTAAGATGGGGAAAAAATACTAACAAAGGAAGAGTGAGTCTATCAGAGAGGATGTGATCAAAAGCTTCAGATGCTACCCTGATGCCAAGTAAGATAGAAACTGATGTATCTGCCAGATTTAGTAATACGGGAGGTGAGGAGGCATTAGCGTCTTGAGTGAAAGCTCTTCCAATACAGCGGGAGCCAATGTCAGATTAGACTGGGTTAAAAATTGTGTGAGAAGTAAAAAATGGAAATAGCAAAAGCAGACATCTCATTGAGCAAGCTACACATACTATTCCTCTTCCCTCTACCTCTATCCTCTAAATTCCGTTTCACGCTACCCCCTGTTTGGTAAATTTCGATCATGCTAGGACAGGGCTGGAGTGAAGATTTGCAAAGAAACGAACAAAAATCTGACGAATATGTATATATTTTTTTCCAGAAGCAAAATGCAGCCAGGGCTGAAATTCAGGAAGTGAGTGACTTATTCTGTGCTCACCAGACAAGAACTTTTAGCCAATAAAGAAGGCTACACAGTCCCCGGTGCCAATGTGGGGGTGTTGGTTACATTAAGCCAAGAATGTGATGCAATTCTCAAGAACAGGAAGAGGTTTCGCTGGAATAGAAAGAGGACTCTGACTTGGTGGTGGTGGTAGCAGAAGTGGAGTGGGAAGCAGGGGTAGTTTTTACCAAAGAGCAAAGCTAGAGATTAACTGGAAAAGAAGAAGGAATTGATAAACTGTAACTGAAAGGCTTCCTGTTCCATCTCTGGTTATAATAGAGCAGACAGAAAAAGCCTCTCATTCAGAATTGGCTCTTCTAGGAATTGCAAAAGAAATTACCCACCCCTTAGAGTTCTCTTGACAGCTATTCTGATTACAAATTAGAAAATTTATCTGTAAAATGGTGGATAGCAGCTATCAACTTCACAGGGCTGCGGTGAGTATCAAATGGAAAACACGTCTGTTAGAGCACCATATATGCTATTAATTTGCCTAGTGTTCCATTATTGGAACGCTACACTTGTTGGAGTTATTTATACCCTACTGCTCAAGGTCATCACCAAGGTCTGATTTTTGACCAAAAAAAACAAACAAAAAAAATTGGCCTAAGTGGGTTAAGAAAAGTTTAAATATCTGTTGCTCTTGTCATTACAAGATGATTCACTGATTAAAGATAGAAAAGCACATGGATATTTGAATAATAAAAGAATAAAAGAAAGATTAGATGTAGAAACATTTTCTCTGAATGACAAATGTATGCCGTATGATAGGAACATATTTAGACACTGCTGAGTATCATTCTTGTACTTAGGTAGGCATCCTAAACTATAAATCAGGCCTGAATACCTTTTCTTTTACACATACAAAACAATTTATTTAAAAACTGGCACTAAGGAAGATCTACCAGTCTGGGGTTAAATGGACAAACATGGCTAGGAGTTTCTGGAAATATAGGTCAAATTATTAACATGAGATTAAAGAAACGGCCAATTATTTTATTCACAGGACACAGAAAAGGAAAAATGTTATTTGGAGTGCATGTTTGTTATGATATTTACTGTAATAGGTTTAGCTTTGTCACCTAAATACCATTATTTTTTAAAAGTTATTTTTTACAATATTGTCCTTTTCCTCTCAAGGAAAAACTAGACGCTCCGATTGGGGAAGCGGCAGAGCCTTTGGAGTTTTGCTGCCCTCTTCTGGAAACAGGAAGTCATAGCCTGAGAAATTGACCGCTGGAGGATCCTAAATATTGCAGTATACGACAGGAATAATTCCATTTTCCCTGTGAAGAGTAAAACAATTATGAAACTGGGCATTAGTCTCCAGAGAAGAGGCAGGATTGCCCTGGTCACAAATGCTTTTTAAACAATTACAACAGTAATAAAAGTTATACAGTATGGTATACTTGTACATCACGTCAAGGTTTATAAAATCTTCAGGACCATTACTGCATTCTGCCTTCTTTTATCCTCAAATAGTTCACGTGAAGTAGGCAGAACAGATGTTATTCTCATTTTCACATGGGGGAAACTGAAGTACATAGTGCCTAAAAAACTAACCTGAAGTTCTGCTAAAGTGCTGAGCTGGGCCTTGGAGTCCTGTCTCCCAATTCGCAGTTCAATGCTCTTTTCACTCATTTACCTACTGCATGCAATTAAGTAATTTGCTTCTGTTGCAGTTTTATCTCTCCTCAGCAATGTCTGTTTTACACCATAGTGTCTAATTAATTTATAGAAAGAAATCCTCTGCTTTGTATATGATTCTAGCAAGGCTATGCTATTACTGTGGCAAAAACGGATATACTTAAACTACACAAACAAGTGGATGGACTATAGCAGAACTTCCTAAACTTTTGCGTGGAGGTTTAGTGTCTTTTTTTAAAAATTTTTATAAGATTCTTTAAAGCAAGTAGAGTTTTGTAATATTAAGTCTCAACTCTGCTACTAGGGAAAAATTAGTCTGAGACAGAAGAAAAGGTGGAGTATAAAAATTTTAAAAAATCAAGAAAACCCAATTCGAAAGTCAAAGTTCTTTTATTCTAAAGTTTTAAGTATGCAAATAAACCCATTCTGCACTTTTTTTTTTTTTTTTTTTTGAGACAGAGTCTCACTCCGTCGCCAGGTGCCAGGCTGGAGTGCAGTGGTACGATCTTGGCTCACTGCAACCTCTGCCTCCCGGATTCAAGCAATGCTCCTGCCTCAGCCTCCCAAGTAGCTGGGACTGCAGGCGCGCGTCACCACGCCCGGCTAATTTTTGTATTTTTAGTAGAGACGGGATTTCACCATATTGGCCAGGATGGTCTCAATCTCTTGACCTCATGATCCGCCCGCCTCGGCCTCCCAAAGTGCTGGGATCACAGGCGTGAGCCACCGCGCCCGGCCCCATTCTGCATATTTATGCAAATAGCTAAACAACAGGCAGACAAATATATACAATCTTCAGTCCATATATTGACCTAACTGCTTGTCCCTGCATGCCCAGTCCAACAAACCTCACTGCCTACCTACACAACCAGCAAGTAAATAATTGAGAGTTTAGCTGGTACAAATTTCCATCAGTTCGTCAAAACTAAGCCAGTAAAACCAGTTCCTTGAGTATGGTAAAATATTTCTTATCTTACATGGCATATTGGTCAAGGCATTTATCACTGAACCGGAGTCGCTTTTTCAAAAAATTAAGTAGTTAACTGATCTGAAATGCTCACTAAATATTGTCTCAACGTGAAAGTAATTATAAGTATGATCAATTGGAAACATTTCCAGTCCAAGATCTGTTGCTGTATTTGACTTCTGAGCTTTCTCCCCAAGTCTAATTTGTCTCTATGCCTTAATTTCTTCTTCCTCTTTGCCCCCTTACCTTTCAATGGTTCTGCCGCCAAAGAATCAGTTTCACTTGCTGCATTTTCTTCCTCTTCTCCAATGTGTTTGCCGTATGTTGATATAATCTTACTGGTCCTCTCTTTTGTCGTGACTTTCAAGGTGCCTTTCTTTTCCCATTCCATTGCTAGGCCTATGCCGTTTTGCCCCAGTTTGTTTTCTTCTTTTATTCAAATTGTGTGTGCCTATGATTTATGAAGCAACCCAGCTGCAAAACACTTGTGCATACGTCTTTGTAATTCAATGAACTTATCCCACAAATATTTGTTGCACACCTCCAGTGTGTCAGCCACTGTACCCAATGCCAAGGATTCAAATTGAATAGTAATTGATCTTGATCTCAGGCATCTCATAAAGCGTGTAGCCAAGGAGACAAGTGCACAGTGACTGCTAGTTTAAATCTGGAGCTTTTATTCTCAATCCTAAGTGGTTGTTGAACAATGAGAACACATGGACACAGGCAGGGGAACATTACACACTGGGGCCTGTTGGGGAGTCGGGGAGCTAGGGGAGGGATAGCAGGGTGTGGGGGGATTGGGGAGCGATAACGTTAAGAGAAATATCTAATGTAGATGACGGGGGATGGATGCGGCAAACCACCATGGTGTGTGTGTACCTATGTAACAGTTCTCCACGATCTGCACATGTACCCCAGAACTTAAAGTGTAATAAAACTAAATAACAATACAATAAAAATGCAAGATTTTAAATACAAAAAAAAAAAAGAAATATGAACAAGTTAAGGATGAAAACATAACTTCTCCCAGGTCAGTGAGAAGGGGGTTATGAGAATGTCAGAAAGGTTTTATAAAGAGACATTTGAACTGAGTCTTTGAAAGAAAAGGAGAACTTTAGCAGGTGTCTTTTTTGTTTGTTTTGCTGTATGCTTTTTTATTTTACATTAAAAAAACTTTTATTTTAGGTTTTGGTGTACAGATTATTTTATTACCTGGTAATAAGCATAGTACCCAACAGGTAGTTTTTCTGTCGTCTCCCTCATCCCACCCTCCACCATCAAGTAGGCCTTGGTGCCTGTTGTTCCCCTCTATGTGTACTCAGTGTTTAGCTCTCACTTTTAAGTGTGACCATGTGGTATTTGGTTTTCTGTTCCTGCATAATTTAGGTTGGGATAATGGCCTCCAGCTCCATGCACGTTGCTGCAAAGGACATAATCTCATTTTTTTTATGGCTGTGTATATTCCACGGTGTATATGTACCATATTTTCTTTATCCAGACTACCACTGATAAGCATTTAGGTTGATTCCATGTCTTTGCTATTGTAATAGTGGCTGCGATGAACATACGCATGCCTGTGTCTTTATGGCAGAACAATTTATATTCCTTTAGGTATATTTACAATAATGGGACCGCTGGGTTGAATGGTAATTCTGTTTCAGGTTCGTTGATAAATCACCAAACTGCTCCGCACAACGGCTGAACTAATTTACATTCCCATTAGCAGTGTATAAGTGTTCCATTTTCTCTGCAACTGTGCCAAAATCTGTTAATTTTTGACTTGTTAATAATAGGCACTCTGATTGGTATGAGATGGTATCTCATTGTGGTTTTGATTTGCATTTCTCTAATTATTAGTGATGTGGGGCATTTATTCATATGCTTGTTGGCCACGTGTATGTCTTTTTTGAAAAGTGTCCGTTCATGACCTTGCCCACTTTTTAATGGGGTTGTTTTTTGCTTCTAAAATTCCTTATAAATTCTGGATATTAGACCTCTGTAGGATGCATAGTTTGAAGATATTTTCTCTCATTCTTTAGATTATCTGTTTACTCTGCTCATCTTTTTGTTTCTTTGTTTTTGGCTATGGTAAAGCTCTTTAATTAGATTTCATTTGCCAATTTTTGTTTTTGTTGCAATTGTTTTTGGCATCTTTGTTAGGAAATCTTTGCCAGGTCTTAAGTCCAGAATAGTATTTCCCAGGCTATCTTCCAGGGCTTTTATAGTTTTAGGTTTTATATCTAAGTCTTTACTTCATCTTGAGTTGATTTTTGTATATGCCATAAGGAAGGGGTCCAGTTTCAATCTTCTGCATATGGCTAGCCAGTTATTTCAGCACCATTTATTGAACAGGGAGCCCTTTCCCCATTGTTCATTTCTGTTGACTTTTTTTCAAATATCAGATCATAGGTGTGCAGCATTATTTCTTGGCTCTTTTTCTGTTCCATCAGTCTGTGTGTCTGTTTTTGTACCAGTGCCATGCTGTTTTGGTTACTGAAGCCTTGCAGTATAGTTGAAGTTGGGTAGTGTAATGCCTCCAGTTTTGTTCATTTTGCTTAAGATTGCTAAGGCTATTCAGGCTCTTTTTTAAGTTCCATATGAATTTTAAAATAGTTGTTTTTCCCTAATTCTGTGAAGTATGTCACTGGTAGTTTGACTGGAATAGCATTGAATCCATAAACTGCATTGGGAACTCTGGCCATTTTAACAATACTGATTCTTCCTATCCATGAGAATGGAATGTTTTTCCATTTGTTTGTGTCATCTCATTTTTTTGAGCAGTGTTTTGTAATTCTTATTGTAGAGATCTTTCACTTCCCTTGATATCTATATTCTTAGGTTTTGTGTGTGTGTGTGTGTGTGTGTGTGTGTGTGTGTGTGTGTGTGTATGTGGCTATTGTGAATGAGATTGCATTCTTGATTTTGACCCTCAGATTGAATGTTGTTGGTATACAGAAATGCTACTGATTTTGTACATTAATTTTGTATCCTGAAACTTTCTTATGGTTTATCAGATCAAGGAGCTTTTAGGCAAAGACTATGGGGTTTTCTAGGTATAGAATCATATTGTCTGCAGAGATAGTGTGACTTCCTCCTTTCCTATTTGGATGTCTTTTCTTTCTTTCTCTTACCTGATTTCTCTGGCTACGACTCCTATGTTGAATAGGATTGGTGAGAGTGGACATCCTTGTCTTGTTCTGGTTCTCAAGGGGAATACTTCTAGCATTGGCCCATTCAGTATGATATTGGCTGTGGACTTATCATAGATGGTTCTTATTATTTTGAAGTATGTTCTTCTAATGCCTAGTTTGTTGAGGGTTTTTAACCTGAAGGGATGTTGAATTTTATTGAAAGCCTTTTCTACATCTATTGAGATAATCGTCGTTTTTGTTTTTATGTGATGAATCACATTTACTGATTTGCATATGTGGAATCAACCTTGCATCCCAGGGGTAAAGCTTACTTGATTGTGGTGGATTCATTTTTGATACGCTGCTGGGCTTGGGCTTGCTAGTACAGCAAATTGAGTTGTTGAGGATTTTTGCATCTACGTTCCTCAAGGTTATTGGCCTGAAGCTTTCTTTTTTGTTGTGTCTCGGTCTAATTTTGGTATAAGGAAGATGCTGGACTCATATAATGAGTTAAGGATGTGTCCTTCCTCCTCAATTTTTGGAAATAGTTTCCGTATTAATGATACCAGGTCTTCTTTATACATCTGGTATAATTTGGTTGTGACTTCATCTGGTTCTAAGCTTTTTCTGATTTGGTAGGGTTTTTAAAAATTATTATTTGTGATTCAATTTTAGAACGTGTTATTGGTCTGTTCAAGGATTCAATTTCTTCCTGGTTCAATCTTGGGAGGTTGTATGTTTCCAGGAATTTACTCATTCCTTCTAGGTTTTCTAGTTTGTTTGCACAGAGGTGCTCATAGACGTTTCTGAGGGATTTTTCCTCCGTGGGGTTGGTGGTTATGTCCCCTTTGTCGTTTCTGATTACGTTTATATGGATCTTCTTTATTAGTCTAGCTAGTGGTCTATCAAACTTATTTATTCTTTCAAATAACCAACTCCTGAACTTACTGATTTTTGGTATGGCTTTTCATGTCTCAACTTCTTTCTACTCTGATTTTTGTTATTTCTTGTCTTCTGCTAGCTTTGGGGTTGGTTTGCTCTTGTTTCTCTAGTTCCTGTAGCTGTGATGTTAGGTTATTGATTTGAGATCTTTCTAACTTTTTGATGTGGGCATTTAGCACTATAAAATTCCCTCTTAACGGTTTTAGCTGTGTCCCAGAGATTCTGGTATGTTGTCCTTGTTCTCATTAGTTTCAATTAATTTCCTAATTTTTCCTTTCATTGTTTACCCCAAAGTCATCCAGGAACAGGTTAATTTCCACGTGATTGTACAATTTTGAGTGATTCTTAGTATTGATTTCAATGTTTATTGTGCTGTGGTCTAAGAGTGTGGTTTTTTTTTTTTTCTTACCTTGCTGAGGATTGTTTTACGGCCAATTGGGTGGTCAACTTTAGAGTATGTATGTGCCATGTGCAGACAAGAAGAATGTATATTCTGCTGTTTTGAGTGCAGAGTCCTACAGATGTCTATCAGTCTATTTGGTCAAGTATTGAGTTCAGGTCCCACATATCTTCGTTTTCTGCTTTGATGATCTAAGTCAGTGGGATATTCAAGTCTCCCACTATTATTGTGTAGTTATCTAAGTCTCTTCATAGGTCTCTAAGAAATTGCTTTATGAATTTGGGCACTCCCGTGTTGGGTGCATATAATTTTAGGTTAGGTATTCCTGTTGAATTGAGTCCTATACCACTATGTAATGCCCTTCCTTGTCTTTCTTCTTAAAGTCTGCTTTATTTGAAATTACAACAGCAACCCCTGTTTTTTTCTGTTTTCCATTTGCCTGGTAAATTTTTCTCCATCCTTTTCCTTTGATCCTATGAGTGTCATTGAATGTGACACGGTTCTCTTGAAGACAGCATTCTGTTGGGTCTTCTTTATCCAACTTGCCATTCTGTGCCTTTTAATTGGGGTATTTAGCTCGTTTGCATTCAAGGTTAACACTGGTATGGTGCGGATCTGATCCTGTCACTGTGTTGTTAGCTGGTTACTATGCAGACTTGTCTGTGTGGTTTTATAGCGTCAGTGGTCCCGTCATTGTATTGGTAGCTGGTAACTATGCAAACTTGTGTGCTTGTTTTACAGCGTCAATGGTTTATGTACTTAAGATGTGTTTTTGTGGCGGCCAGTATTGATCTTTCCTTTCCATATTTAGCACTCCCTTCAGGACCTCTTGTAAGACAGGCCTGGCAGTAACAAACTCCCTTAGCATCTTCTTGTCGCAAAAGGATCTTATGTCTCCTTTCCTTATGGAGCTTTGTTTGCCTGGATAGGAAATTGTTGCTTAGAATTTAAGAATGCTGAATATAGGACCCCAGTGTCTATTGGCTTGTAGTGTTTCTGCTGAAAGGTCTGCTGTTAGCCTGATGGGGCTCTCTTGTAGGTGATCTGCCTCTTCTCCCTAGCCTTTAACATTTTTTTATTGATTTCAACCTTGGAGAATATGATGACTGTGTCTTGGGCATGGTCATCTTGTATAGTATCTTGCAGGGGTTCCCTGCATTTCCTGAACTTGAATGTTGGTCTCTGTAGCAGGGTTGGAAAAATGTTAATGGATGATATCCAGAAATGTTTTCCTAGTTGTTGCTTTCCTTCCTGTCTTTCATGCATGCCAATGAGACATAGATTTGGTCTCTTTTCATAATCCCATTATTTCTCAGAGGTTTTGTTCATTTGTCTTTAATCTTTTTTATTTTTGTCTGAATTCTTTAGGAGAACCAATCTTTGAGTTCTCAGATCTTTTCCTCAGCTTCATGGATTCTGCTATTAATACTTGCAACTATATTCTGAAATTCTTTGAGTTTTTCAGCTCTATCAGTTCAATTTGGTTGTTTCTTAAGATGGCCATTTCATCTCTCATCTCCTGTATTGTTTTATTGCATTCCTTAGAATCCTTTGACTGGGTTTCAACTTTTTCCCGAATCTCGATGATCTTCATGCTTATCCCATATTCAGAACTCTATTTCTGTCATTTTAGCCTGGTTAAGAATCATTGTTGGGGAAATAAAGAACAATCGTTGGTGAAATACTGCAGTTGTTTCAAGGTAAGACGACACTCTGGCTTTTTGGGTTGCCAGAGTTCTTGTGCTGGTTCTCACCTGTCTGGTCTGATGTTGCTTCAACATTTGAAGTTGCCGTTTCTTGGACAGGTTTTTCTGCTTTTGTCTTCTTTTATGCCCTTGGGGGTTTGATTGTTGCATATATTGGGTTAGGCCAACTGGCCTCATTTCTGCAAGCTTTTAGGGGCAACGGCTGAGCTCAGCACTCAGTGAGCTGTGTGTTCTAACTCTGCGGAGGCTGGTATTGGACCTCTGGCTTTGTTTTCTAGCCCCTCAAGATTAGGAGCCTAGCAGGTATCTTAAACTGTTTTCTGTTGCTATAACAGAATACCTGAGAGCGGGTAACTTATTAAAAAGAATTTTATTTAGCACATGGTTCTGAAGGCTGGAAAATTCAGGATCAGGCAGCTGTATCGGGTGGCTCTCTCATGATTGCCTCATGCTGCATCAAAACATGGTAGAGAAACAGAAGAGGACCGAGTATGTGCAAACAAAAAGTGCAAAATAGAAGAGGCGGCATTGTTTTTATAGCAATTCACTCTTGAGAACTAACCATACCCATGAGGACTAACCCAGTCTCGGTGTGAAGAAAAAGATGTTAATCCATTCTTAGCAACCTAATTACCTCTTAAAAGTACCATCTCCTACTATTACTTGGCAATCAAATTATAACATGAGTTTTGGAGGGCCCAGACAACATCCAAGCATAGCAGCAGGTTACGGGGAAAAGGATGGGAGAGAAGTATACAAAAAGATATTCTGGAGAAGAGGCATACAGTGAGCCAAGGCACAAGGTAAAGTGTTTGACTGGTTTGAGAAGCTAGCATATTTAGTGTGGCTCAAACAAAATAAGGGTGGTGGGGGAGTGGCAGGAGATGAGTCTAGAATGGTACAATGGGGCCAGACTGAGAATGGCAAACTGGAGTATTTGATCTTTTATTCTAAAGAAATTGCAGCATGATTAGCATTAAAAAAATTATCCATGGTATTATTACGGCAGTACCAACATAAAAGAGGGACGTGTAGCAACATCAGTAAGGAGGGTACTGCAAGAATCCATGTTAAAGTTAATGAGTGCTTGAACCCAAAACATAAAGGACGCAAATGATGTAATAAATACCTTTTGAAAGTTATATAAAAAAGATTTTGGTCAACTGTCTAGTTACAGGTGAAAGAAGAAAACAGAGGAGTTTAATACAATTCATGACATGTAGCTCAGGTAAAGGAATGGCAAGTGATGCCTAAATATAGTAAGAAGCACAGGTTTGGTTTTATCTTTGAGAGCAATGGAGTGGAGGTAATATATTTTAGATGCAATTTAGTATTTATGGGATAGTCAAAAACAGATATATAAGAAGCAAAAAAAAAAAAAAACTTGGGCCCAAAACACAAGTTTGAAGGTATATTGGGGGAGTTATCAGTAATACAATTAACTGTCGAAGCTCTAAACAGAAGACAAATTAGAGGAGCTTGTTTCTTGAAGAAGTCTTGCCATGCTTGACATTTTTACAGATTTCTTAAAATACGGCCTATCTTCTTTGGCTAATGTGCAGACTAAAATGAAAGAGCACAGTATATTATAAAATCAGTAAAAGGTAATATAAATTTAGGCCTAAAAATAAAGAATAAATACACTCAGTTGATTCTGAAGCTCTAACTTACAGATGCGAAATTGCAGCAGTACATTAACTTATATGTAAAAACAACATCTAGGGGAAACAGAAAATGAAAGTAAAATGGAAAAAGATAAAAGAAGTGAGGCAAAGAGAAGAGAATGGGCAAAAGGACATAGAAAAAATGGGATTTTTTTTTTAATGGCTAAAATTTTAGTGAATCAGATGTAGAAAACGGTTCGATTAATATTGAGATCAAATGAGAAAGGAGCAAATAAGGAAAGCTGTATTACAAGCCAGGAGTAAAAAAGGGAAAACAAAATAACAAAACCAAAAACTACTTAAAAAGAATAAAGGAAGAAGAGGTCATGAAGTAAATTTAAAAAGTACTGAAATAATAAAAAATTGTAAAAAACACTTTTCAAAATAAACATACTAATAACTTGACAGTACGAGTGAAGTGCATAAGACAAACGTATCTGTGTCAATATTTAGGAGTTGTGAAAAGTACTCTTAAATAATAATTTGGTGTCTATCAGGCCTGGATTTCAATCTGCTTTAACCTGCTAGCTATGTGACACTGGGCAAGCACAGAAAATGCTTCTAAGAATTGTAATTATACCTGTAAAATGCCTAATACTTAAGTGCTCAAAAACTGAGGGAAATGAGAGAAAAGCGTAGATTACTATATCGAAGGCAAATTTCTAGTGATTTTTCTAATCTAAACATGAATTGTTACAGTACTTGAAAAAAACTTGCTGAGAACTGAGTGACTGAGTTGCTTGAGATAGTTTTATACTGCTAGGTGAACCCTACCTGACAGTAATATGAACAGGATGTGAGATTCAATTTGCTCATTCTATCTCAAACTTTGTCACACACACAATGACTGCTATTTACCTTCCTGCTGAGCTACCTGGGGGAAAACCCACCAGGTAGGAGTCTGCTAGTTCTGCTGACTTCACTACCAAAAACCTTAATTGTACAGCCACCAATACCCGAGCCCTTCGTCATGACAGCTACCAACAAGGTGGAAATTTAAGATATGAAATGTTTTATTATACATGTTTTACTAAATCCTATGTGTGCAGAAATGATTATCTATTTTCCTTCTTAGCTTGCTTTTGTAAGACTTATTAAGTGGAAAATATAAATCTCAAGCTCCTTAAATGTGATTTTGAGGAACTGAGACCAAAAAAATAGTTTTCAGTGGAACCAGATCCTTGAATATACTACAGGAAAATACTATTTGATATGAATTTTTTTGGGTACATACAATTTTTCAAAAATACATCTCTCCACAAAGTTAATTCAAATTGTAGAATTCTTCCAAGTCACCATAACTGGAGTTTTCAAGGCTCTGGGTACTTACCTTTGAGTTCTGTATCCTGTATCTCTGGAGCTCTTAACTGAGGAAACATGGACTACTAGGTCATGAACAGACTTTGTGGTCCTTGAACAGCCTGAAACAGTATGTGGAACTTGGTGTGCATGTACACAGGAGCATTTTTCTGGAGTAATGGCACATACCTTTCATCAGATTTTTAAAGGTTTCTCAAAATGCTTGAGAACGATTGTTAGACATTTAAATAACCAGAGTGTGTACAATGGCCACATATTTCTAAATTTTGACATTTGTAAGATGTCTTAAAACAAGCCATGAAGTTCAGTGTCAAATAACCGGAAAAACACTTGAGACAGTAGTTCTGTGTCTTCACTCCTAGTGGTTTACACACTCTTTAACCCATATGGCAATCTGGCTTCTGTCCCCGGTGCTCTGGAATTACTTCTGCCTGTATGATTAAGTTCCTGGTTGTTAAATTCAAAAATACATCTTTTGGTACTTATTTGACCTCTTGGTGGTGGCATAGTGGTTAAGAGCACAGACTCCGGAGCCAAACTACCTAAGTTCAAATCTTAGCTCTATTACTTTCTAACTCTGTGACTTTGGGCAAATGACTTAACTCTGTCATGCCTCAAAGCAGAATCCTTTGTAAAGTTTATTTATATAGTGGTATGAAGAGTACTTACTTCAGAAGGTTTGGTCAGTGTGAGAAATAAGCTCCTAACAAACAAAGAAAGTGTTATGTAACAGTTATTATCTGGTACCTCTGATGACATCTTTCTCGAAAATCACTTGAAATCTGCCTAAGCTTCATTCTGCATTTGATGGCTCCTTATTTTCATCTATCTATTTCCAGGCTTATCCCTCCCTAGTATATCTTTTATGCCAAGGCCAAAATGATCACTTGAAACTATAAATCTGATGCCATCCTTTGCCACTGCCATTAAGACAGTCTAACCTCCTTAGCATGATAGCCAAGTCCCTTTATGATAGTGTACCAATCTAGTTATCATTCCTCAAGTCTCCTCTGTTGTCTGTGCTTGCCCTATGGGCTAAGCTGAACCAAGCCGTTACATTTCCAAAATATGCTTTGTTCTCTTTATTCACGCCTTTGCACATGCCATTGACTCTCCCTCGAATGCCCTATTTTCCTCTCTACAAAGTCTTCTCTTACCATACTCCTTCCCAAAATAGACTAGGCGTCCTTTTCTTAATGTGCCTCCAATAACCCCATACACTATTTACCCCATTCTGTTTTAGATGCCAGTTTAGTTACTGATACATTTCATCTAGTCAGATCTTCCCACTGCCTCTTATAAACAAAACCAGGAGCCATATTATGATAGTCTTGTTCTCTCATCTTTCTGCTACCCTGATCTTAAACCACCGTCTTGTTCCTTTGTTGACGTTTACCCCATCCCTTCTTTCTTAATTAGCCTAGCAACATTAGACAGAAATGTATCTACAAAGGATATATGTATATAAGTTAACTAGATAACAAAACTTCACACTGAAGTGAACATTCTAGAAGTATTTATTTCATTGCTGACCATTAGGTTGCAGCATGCAACTCTCAACAATCAGCTGCCCCTCTCCACTCTTTCAGAAGCACCAAATACTATGGTACCACTATTTAGGATTTCAGCCTTTGAAAGGCTTTTATTATCAGCGTCATCATTACTTAGGGAGGAGCCTTTTGGGGACTTAAAAGCACTTATTATCTATAAAAAGTAACTTCATATTTCATGCACAAAATTCCCAATTGGCAGATTTAGGTCCATAAAAGGAAAAAAATTATTGTAGTTCTATAAATTGTCAGGAATAAAACAGGATTTCTCCTTGCCTTGTTATAAGGAAAAACATTTTTTTCCTTACCAGGAATCAGGATAGTATCTTTGATGATCCCTCAGGGTTATAAAATTGCTTACTGGTCAAAGTCTCGCCAAAGATATTAAGAAATAAGTTGGCTCATTTTTCCATACAATTTAAAGAAATATTTGCAGTATGTATAGGAGTTTTAAGTTATATTGTAGACCCCTACGATAATATTTAAAAGGCCTATTCTCCTCATTAAAAAATTCTACCTCAGAAGGTAAAAGGAAATCCTCATCATCCCTGAGCAGGAAAGGAAAAATCATGGGTACTTTAATTAGTTAATAGAAACCACTATAAATGAGTTATCTAGCTCTAGAACATTCTCAGAGAATTTACATGAACGAAAACAGAGACTTTTCTCAGGTAGATGTATTTAGTAGTTTGAGTACCGCAAACTTTAATTAGCTATATAGATTAATATTTTTTATTTTGAAATTTGAGAATGTCCTAAGAGGATGTCTACAGGACATGAAACTACTGGGTGCAGGAAAATTTTTTAACTGTTAGCAAATTGTGGGAGGAGGAAAACAAACAGTGGAGAAAATCGTGGTAGAGAAAGTAAAGAAGGGGCAGGAGAAAGCTGTAATTATAACCTGGGTCTTCCTTTCTTCTCATGAAGCCAAGGGCCTCATTTCAGCATATGCTATACTTGCTCTTATACTAATACAAACCAAATGCTTTAAAATAAAACTAACAATGTCCCAAACTAATTTTAGTCCTTTGTTTAAGGAGTAAATGAGAGAAACATTTTAGCTTCTTAATCAGGGAGTGCTATAATTTCAAGGCATCTTAATATAATTCATTTAACCCCAAAGCAATTGTGCAATAAGCAATTTATAAAAGGAACACAACAAAGGTTAACTTTCTACAGGGGCCAATAGACAAGATCTGTAGAGTACGGCAATTAACCTTCACATACTGGAGTCCTGTTTAAAAGGCCATCAAAAACTCATATTACTCAAAATCACAAATGTCACCAACAAAAGGAATGTTGATTAGAGTCACAAAAAAAAAAAACAAAAAAAAAAACCCTTCCAAAACGACTGCCTTCTTTGAAGGAATTTCAGAATGTTGCTAGCACAGGTTGGCTAAATTAAATCTCACTGATGGCTCCATTAGAGAATGAGAATGCCCCAGTCAGTGCCATTTCTAAAATGTACTGGGAGGGAAAAAACAAAGTAACAATCTACTGTTCCCTAACATATATGGCTTAGCACCCAGAGAAAGCCTCTGCCCCCGAAAGAGACATTCTACATAGGGTTAAGCTTCATTTAATGAGGTGTAACCTTTCATTTTCAGGACATGTCTTTTCTTGCAAGGTCTTTAGAGGCAGAAGTTCCGCTTGGATTCTAATACACATCTCTGTGAGCTCACTTTCCTGAAAATATACACCTACTGGGTTCTAGGTTCTCCCTTACCAGTGACTGTATTCATTATTTCACAGCCACCAGAATCGCACATACACTATTAACATGATGAAAAATACAGCTACTGCTGCAAGTTTGGCATAAGTGGAACGCATGTTCAAGTACTTCGCATCCTGGCGGTATTTCTTGGACAGACTGGACAAATTGTTAGCCTTTGAATCCAATGCTGTGAAAGAAGAAAAAAGGAAAACATTAAATTAGTCCCTGGAAAAGTATTAAGGCATGAAAAATAACCAGAATGAGTAGCACTGTAACAACCATGAATCTTAAATTATCATTTTTATTTTAAAGGTAACATTGCGCATACTAATTAACTGATGATCCTGAAACACTGTAGTATCTATAATATAGTTTAAAATTATCAGGTCAGATTATGTCCGAGTTTTTGAGGCTATAATAGTAAGGTGGTTAGAAGTGCAGGTTCTGGCCTCAGACTCTTTGGTTCACATATCACCTGTCCCAGTCATGTGATGTTGGTCAAGTCCCATAACCTATTTAAAACCTAGTTTCTTTATCTATAAAATGGGGATAATAACAGTAACCATGTCATAGGTTGTATGTACATGAAATTGCCTGTAAAGTGAGCGACAATGGCTGCATATGATAAAGTACAATAATTATTACATGCTAGTAATTATTATCTTCATAATCTTTTAATGGTCTGAATCATATTATATTTTGAAAAACGATAATGATAATCCTTGTAAAACAAACTCAAATAATAAGAAAATTCAATTAACCAAACACAGTCTTAAGCTATACTTCAATGATGACTGCTAAAATTTCTAACATTCTCCACATAGTAAAGACTATTATGAATTTAAAATTATCAGCATTTATATTTCAATAGACATAGGAAATACAAATTAGTTATTGTATCTAGTTACAACTAAAATACAATAAAAAGTACCACAAAAAACCCCCAAATCAATTAAGTTTTTTAGCATTTTCTGGCAAGTTGGCAAGTTTTTTCACCCCTAAGGACATTTGCAATGTTGTTATCTTGTAATAGGTAACTAAGCACTTAGAGAAATAGTCAGATAGACAAGAGCTAACCCAGATTAAAATACGGGGATTTTGAAAATAAACACAAACTCTCCAAACTCTTCACTTCTTAAAATTTCAGAAAAACTATTTTGCAATCTGATTGTTTCTTCCTTCAAGAATGCTTTTGGAATATTTGGAGTTGCTTAATAGAGACTGGTTTTGATTGGGAAACATGGCATTACTTAATAACACAGGCATGACAGCCACATCTGAATTAGCAACGGATCACATGAGTAAGAAAAACATCTAGTCACAAAAGAAAAGTTAGGGAGAAATAACCATGACAATGCGCAGGGCATATTCTTACAGAGTCTACGAGGATACACACTCCACTGGGCAGGGATTTTAAATTATTGTGTTTGCCGCTATATCCTGAGTGCCCGGAACAGGGCCTGGTATATAGTTAGTGCGTAATAAACATTTGCTAAATGAATCTAAATTTGCTGAGAATAACTCAGCAGAGAAACAAATTATTAGACCATATGAAACAAGTCATAGTTAAGAGAATTTATACATGAATATTTTGAAACACAGGATAACATAAAAACAAAGCTATTGCTTGGAGAAGTTATTTAACAAATATTTATGTTACAGGCACCATGTAAAGTGCAAAGGATACAGCAATGATCAAAATGAACATGATCCCTGCCTTTATGGAATTCAGAGTCTTGCATGGGTGATACACAAAAAATTCCTGTGCTAGTCTACTTTATCCCATTTAGGAATTGTAAGTCTGTATGACAAAAACTTACACACTCGCTCACTCAAAATTTGATATTTAAAGAGTGTGAAGGTAAATGGATAACTGCTCACTACTCACAAAAAGGTTAAAGTTTGTAGTTCATAATAAAAGAAAATCCATTTACTAATGAATATATAGCATGGCTGAATTAAAAAATACTTATTAAGGAACCTATTTGTGACCATTACTGTGGGGTATAAATAAGAAGTATGTGAAACAGATATAAAACACATAAACACTATCTTTAAAGAGCCTACATGTTCACATTAAACACTTAGGTAATACTCAGATTTCAGGTAAATATACGTATAGTTTTAATCTAATTTTACCTAATTACCTACATTTTTTAAATTATATAAAGGGCTGGGTGTGGTGGCTCATGCCTGTAACTGCAGCACTTTGGGAAGCTGAAGTGAGTGGATTGCTTAAGTCCGGAAGTTTGAGACCAGCCTGGACAACATGGCAAAACCCCATCTCTACTAAGAAAATACAAAAATTAGCCAGGCATGGTGGCACATGCCTGTATCCCCAGCTACTCAGGAGGCTAAGGTGAGAGGATCACTTGATCCCAGGAGATGGAAGTTGCAGTGAGCCAAGATTCTGCCACTGCACTCCAGCCTGGGCAACAGAGCAAGACCCTGTCTCAAAAACATAAATATATGAAATTATATAAAAATATTTAATTATACAAATAGGTTTACCTACTTTAATATAAATATTTAAATATATTAAATATATATTTATCTTATATGGAAATATATTAAATATATATTTAATATATCTTTATGGTATATATGGTAAGTTAGGTATTTAATAAATATGCATATTTAAGGTAAATTAGGTAAACACACACACACGTAATATGTGCTAAAAACATTTATGTTACTAAGTGCTTTAGGAGTTTAAAGTACAGAAGAGATTAATGTGATACAGGCTATAAGGATCAGTGAAGGCTTCTTTAAAAAGGCTGTTCTTGGCCAGGCGCGGTGGCTCACGCCTGTAATCCCAGCACTTTGGGAGGCCGAGGCAGGCAGATCACGAGGTCAAGAGATCGAGACCATCCTGGTCAACATGGTGAAACCCCGTCTCTACTAAAAATACAAAAAAATTAGCTGGGCATGGTGGTGTGTGCCTGTAGTCACAGCTACTCGGGAGGCTGAGGCAGGAGAACTGCTTGAACCCGGGTGGTGGAGGTTGCAGTGAGCCGAGGTCGGCCACTGCACTCCAGCCTGGCGCCTGGTGATGGAATGAGACTCTGTCTCAAAAAAATAAAAAAATAAAAAATAAAAAAAAGCAGTTCTTATGGAGGTCTTACAGAACAGTTCCAGCATGAGGCAGAACAGACCACTAAGGACAGTGAAGAAGCTGGCCTGGCTGCAGCAGAATGTTTGTGAACTAGAGAATGACGGACATCTGCATTCTCCTTATTTTCCATGTAGAGAGCACAATGCCTTCCAAATAACAAGCACTGACTGACTAAAAAGTCAGACTGGATCTTATCTTGCAGTCCCAGATTTAAAAGTTTTCCAGAGAGGAATGCCTGATGAAAATGGCATTTTATCAAGATTGACCTGGCAGCAGCAGTCTCCCAAAGAGGCTACTCAGGAAACCACTGCAATAAATCTTTGACAATTTTCTCATTCTTTTCATTTCCCTTAACTTTTACAAGTGTTTCTGTACATAATTTGCTTAATTTTGTCAGTATCTTAGAAATAATCTTTGCTTCGAATACGGATGAGTCCTTTACACTGTTCCAACTCAACAAACACTAATCATGCTAGGAAGAAAACATACCCTATTGGAAGCATTGTAATGTAATGTACTTCTGGGAGATAAATTCTTAACAGCTCTAGGTAGAATCTAACAGCATAAAAGGCACTGCAAAATAAGCTATCCTTGTCTATGGAATGAGAACCATTTCTTCCTAAGACTCGTTGCTTTTAGGTACCTGACAGTGCTTCTCCTCGTTGTAGCACTTCTTCAATGTTGGCCACCATGATCCTCTGCACATCTTGCAATTCAGTGTTGATGGAGCCTAGGTTTCTTCGAGCGCGACTGTCAATGTAGAGCTTCTTGGTTTTCTGAATGAAGGTATCTGAATGATGAAGAAAAGTGACCATCAACCATTTCTTTTCTGGCCTTCAACGTACTGACGTAGGAAATTAAAAGTTCTGAGTTGCCTGGGCGTGGTGGCTCACGCCTGTAATCTCAGCACTTTGGGAGGCCGAGGTGGGCAGATCACGAGTTCAGGAGATCAAGACCATCCTGGCTAACATGGTGAAACCCTGTCTCTACTAAAAATACAAAAAAATTAGCCAAGCATGGTGGCACACGCCCGTAATTCCAGCAACTTGGGAGGATGAGGCAGGAGAATTGCTTGAACCTGGGAAGCAGAGGTTGCAGTGAGCCGAGATCACACCACTGCACTTTAGCCTAGGTGACAGAGCAAGACTACATCTCAAAAAAAAAAAAAAAAAAGTTCTGAGTTTATTCCTGAATTTGCCACTGTCCATGGTTAATCAAACTCTTGGTTGAATATCTTTGATTTCTTTATTTGTAAAATGTAAAGGTATAACTAGATGACCCTTCAGAAGAAATGTCCTTTGGATACCTTTCAAGTATAAGATTTGCTATCTAAGGCTGCTATCGGAAGGCTTAGAGAAATTAAGACCTTCTATAGTAAGCCTTTCCTTTGCTATCTAAGGCTGCTATCAGAAGGCTTAGAGAAATTAAGACCCTCTATAGTAAGCCTTTCCCAAACACAGAAATTTTCAAACAGTATTTATTCTGAGGACCCTTAGGTTTACTCAACTCTACAGATTCCTTAAAAGGATACTGGTAACACTCTAGCATCGTTAGAGCCTAAGATGGCAAAAGAGTTCATGATCATTAAAAAACTTAAACACTGCCTTAATATACATTCCCAGTTTCATTCCATTCTTAAACCTCAGGTAAAGCAAATATGTAATAGGGAGTTTTCCGAAGTACCAATATAAAACTGAAGTCTCGGCCAGGCACTGTGGCTCACACCTGTAATCCCAGCATTTTGGGAGGCCAAGGTGAGCGAATCATTTGAGGCCAGGAATTCGAGACCAGCTTGGCCAACGTGGCAAAACTCCCATCTCTACCAAAAATACAAAAATTAGCTAGCTGGGCAAGGTGGCGTGCAGCTCTAGTCCCAGCTGTTCAGGAGGCTGAGGTACAAGAATCGTTTGAACCCGGGAGGTGGAGGTTGCAGTGAGCTGAGATTGCGCCACTGCACCCTGCCTGGGCAATAGAGCGACACTCTGTCTCTAAATAAATAAATAAATAAATAAATAAATAAATAAATCTGAAGTCTCGTCCATCTTTTGCTCATATCAGTATTTCTCAAAACTGTAAGAAGAATGACTTATTATTAAAGATATATTCAACTTTTGGCAAAAATCTTAATTTATGTGTGCTGGACTCCTTTATTTGCCTCTTTAGATCTCCTTTCTGCCCTCCTGCCCCTTGCTTTCTGCGCTGGGAAGCTGATTTGTATGGAGTGCCTCAAAAGACTCCTTGCCCTGTGTCAGTTAGGTTCAGGCAGTGAAGGAGCCCCAACAGTAGGGAAGAAGAACAGACAGTGACATCAGGATATTTATTCCCCTGGCTCCTTTCAGAGAAGGAAGGATCCTTCTTCTGGCAGTATCCCTCTACCAAGTTACTGCTCCTCTCAAGTTGGCCTTCTCTAGAAATTTTCTCCTTTTTAGTTTCAGAAACTGCTCCTTCCCCTTACACCTTCAGGCCTAGGAATAGTAATAACCAGTATGCTACTGGTCTGAGGTTACTGTACCTTGTAATTCTCCCACAGCCTATTCATATCTTTGTATACACTCCCTTAAGCTAATTTGCGCGTACCATTTATTTCCTGTATGACCCTGACACATTTGTCTTGTTTTGGGGGGGACGATTTATGGGACTACTACTGTCTACAAAAATAAAATTTGAAAAACTGGACATTATATAAACCAGCACTTGGAGAGCGTGCAGTTATGAAACACTAGAGTGTTTTCCCAAACATTCTCTATTTCTTAAAAGCAAGATGACCCATTTATCTAGCAAACTTGAGACACTTCAGAAATTCTGAGAGAGGAAAACTAGTTTCCCTTTTAACTAAAAATGTCACCGATATAGCCCGATCCTACTTGTTCTCACTCCCTGTACTTAGGACATTTCCTTTGATCCCTTGCCATCAGATACTTTACCAGGTCTGATTAGTGATTAGTCTTTCTGTAATTCTTATACAAATACAGACACCTATGCTCACTACTCCTAAATATAGTAAATATTAAACTCCAATACCATGAATACCATGTATCTTCTATTTCTTTGTTTTTTTTAATTACAGGATCTTATTCTACTAAAAGAAACAACACACAATTCTTTGTGATTTCCCAATTCTGATCTCCATAAAATGAGCCTTATTGTGAGCGTTAGTCTATGGACTGGGGTAAAGAAGAACTCAGCCATAATGTTCCATAGACCCTTAGGCACAGTACCTGTCACATGTGACTCCAATGAAGAGTCAAAGCAAATGACAGAGATGGGCAAAAGACAACAATTTCTATGGGGGAAAGATCAAAAGACTAGAGAAAATTACTTTTCAGAAGGAAGCCTTAATCATTTAAAAAGACAAAAAGAAGTGGAATGGAAAAGAAAGCAGAAGCTAAAACTTCAATAAGCAAACATCAGAAAAAATGTATCAATAGTATATCAGTGTAACAGATAGCTTCTCCATAGTCCATCCCCTTGATAGAGAGAAGTGAGGGCCAAAAACTTACCAAATTCAATAAAGGAGTAGGGTCGGGACACAGTGGGCACCTTCTTCCCATGCTGTTCGTCAAATTCTGAGTGCAAATCTTCTAGGTAGGCAAAAGCCAGCTTCTTAGGGAAGGCAGCTTCACATAAAACCAAATAACACACCCCCTGCTCAATAATGTAGCTGGTGAGACAAAAGGAAAAAGCAAGACAAAGTTGGCTGTAAAGCAATATTACTGACAACAGGTTAAAGCAGAATTTCTGTACCATGCAAACTTTTTTTCCAGACAGAGTCTCGCTCTGTTGCCCAGCCTGAAGTGCAGTGGCGCGATCTCGACTCACCAAAACCTCTGCCTCCCAGGTTCCAGCGATTCTCCTGCCTCAGCCTCCCTAGTAGCTGGGACTACAGGTGCACACCACCATGCTCGACTAATTTTTTTAATATTTTTAGTAGAGATAGGGTTTCACTATGTTGGCCAGGCTGATCTCAAACTCCTGACCTCATGATCCCCCTGCCTCGGACTCCCAAAGTGCTGAGATTAGAGGCATGAGCCACCGTGCCCAGCCCCTACCATGCAAACTTTTAAAAATATCTAGCCTAAGCACTTTGAAGCTGGCTAAATCAGAAAGTCAATTTAAAACCACAAATGCTTGGAATCAGAAAGCAAACATCTTCCATTATTAGTAGTATATTCCAAAAGGAGTATTTAGACATATTTATTATAATTTTTCATCCACTACATAATTTTTTTCTTTTTTTTTTTTTTTGAGACAGAGTCTCTATCACCCAGATTACTCAGGCTGGAGTGCAGTGGTGTGATCTCGGCTTACAGCAACCTCCACCTCCCAGGTTCAAGCAATTCTTGCGCCTCAGCTTCTCAAATAGCTGGGATTACAGGCACCCACCACCATGCCCACCCAATTTTTGTATTTTTAGTAGAGATGGGGTTTCACCATATTGGCCAGGCTGATTTCAAACTCCTGACCTCAAGTGATCCATCCACCTCAGTCTCCCAAAGTGCTAGGATTACAGGAGTGAGCCACCGAGCCCAGCCAATTACACAATTCTTCAACTAACATTTTAAACTTGTATTTTAGCTTGAGGATGTATATGTAAGGGTTTGTTACCTGGGTATGTTGCATAATGCTGAGGTTTGGGGTACGAACAATCCCATCACCCAGGTACTAAGCATAGTACCCAATAGTTTTTCAACCCCTGTCCCCATCTTTACCTCCCCCTCTAGTAAGTCCTCAGTGTATTTTTGTCCACGAGTTCCCAATGTTTAGCTTATAAACTTGTAAGTGAGAATACACAGTATTTAGTTTTCTGTTCCTGCATTAATTCACTTAGGTAATGACCCCCAGCTCCATCCATGTTGCTGCACAGTATTTAGTTTTCTGTTCCTGCATTAATTCACTTAGGTAATGACCCCCAGCTCCATCCATGTTGTTGCAAAGGACTTGACTTCATTCCTTTATATGACTGCATAGTATTCCATGCTGTACATGTACTACATTTTCTTTATCCAATTCAGCACTAATATGTACTTCAGTTGATGTCTTTGCTATTGTGAATAGTGCTAGAATGAACATGCAAGTGCATGATTTTTAGTAGAAAGATTTGTTTCCTTTTGGATATAAATCCATTAATGGGTTTACTGGGTGTAATGGTAGTTCTGTTTTAAGTTCTCTGAGAAATCTCTAACCTGGTTTCCACAGTAGCTGAAGTTACATTCTCACAAACGGTGTACAAGCAGTTCCCTTTTCTCCACAGCCTCACCAGCACCTGTTGTTTTTTTTACTTTTTAATGACAGCACTGTGACTGTTGTGACCCCTGTGACTGCTGTGAGATAGTATCTTATTGTGGTTTTGATTTGCATTTCTCCGATAATTAGTGATGTGCATTTTTTCATTAGTTTGCTGGCCTCTAGTACGTTTTGAGAAGTGTCTGCTCATGTCTTTTGTCCATTTTTTAAATGGGGTTGTTTTTTACTTAATACCTAAGACTTTTTCTTGACAAATTCAGAGTTGTGACTCCTTCTGCCCTTTGATTCTATATGGCAAACTAACGTACACATATTTAAACTCTTTCCAGCCACAAAGAAAAACAGTGGAACTGGAAATTTCTGTGGATAGAAATGTAAGGTTAATGACTTAAAAATGTAAGGTTAATGACATAATGTTTACTGGGTATAAGACTAATAACACTCCTTAATTTCCAGTCCAGGAGAACTCTGTAATCAACCGGAATCTTTTTAACAGTGGGACTGACTTTCTTTTGTGATAATGAGCTCCCCAGCACTCTGGAAGGGGCTATATGATTACATGTCTGAGAAATTCTTAGAAAAATGTTAGGCTACTAAGTGGTTTATAACATCTTTTTAGCCATAGCATAGACACGCACACACGCAAATATATATATTTTATATATGTAATATGTATATATATATTACAAGCAAAACTTATATTCAGAAGGCCAGTGTACATATCAGATAAAATCAGAGGTTTAGTTTAAGTAGGAGTTTACAAATATTTTCTCCTATTGTACTGGTCATCTCTTCACTGTGTTGACTGTTTCCTTTGCTGTACAGAAGCTTTTAGTTTAATATAGTCCCATTTATCTATTTTCTTTTCTGTTGCCTGTGCTTTCAAGTCTTTGCCATAAAATTTTTGCCCAGACTCACGTCCTGAAGCGTTTCCCCTATGCTTTCTTCTAGCAGTTTTATAGTTTAGGGTCTTGTCTGCTTTCAGTTAACTTTTGTATATGGTGAGATAGGGGTCTAGTTTCATTCATCTGATAAGGAACTAACATCCAGAATATATAAGGAACCCAAAACAATTCAACAGCAAAACCAGAAATAATCCAATCAAAAAGTAGGCAAGGAACAGAATTGACATTTCTCAAAAGACATGTGAATGGCCAAGTATATGAAAAAATGTTCAACATCACTAATCTTCAGGTAAATGTAAATAAAAACCACAATGACATATTTCACCCTGGTTAAAACGTCTATTAAAAAGACAAACGACATTAAATACTGATGAGGATGAGGAGAAAAGAGAACTTTTATACACCATACGTGGGAATGTAAAGTAGTACAGCCATTATGGAAAACAGTAGGGACGTTTCTCAAAAAACCCTCTAGCAATCCCACTACTGGGTATTTATCCAAAGGAAAAAAAACTCACTATGTTAAAAACATACCTGTACCCCCATGTTTACTGCAGCACCATTCATAACGTCTAAGGATAATCAAGAAAAATGTCCATCAACAGAATAATGGATTTTAAAAGTGTTTTTTATACACACAGACACACCACACACACACACACACACACACACACACACACACCCCCATGGAATACTATTCAGCCATAAAAAAGAATGAATTTCTATCATTAGCAGCAACATGGATAAATCTGGAGGACATTACATTAAGTGAAAACAGTCATACACAGAAAGATAAATACAGCATGTTCTCATTCATATGTGAGAGCCAAAAATTTTTTTTGAGCTCATGGAAGTAGAGAGTAGAATTGTGGGTATTAGAAGTGGGACAAAGTAGAGAGGAGGATAGAGGAGCAGAGGCTAGTTAATGGATACAAAATTACAACTGGCTAGGAAGAAGAGTTCTGGTGTTCTGCTGAATTGCGCGGTGAATATGGTTAGCTAGAACTTGCTGCATATTTTCAAAAAGCTACAAGAGGGGATTTTGAATGTTCTCAACACAAATAGATGATAAATACACCCAAAGAACTATAAATCATTCTACTATAAAGACACATGCACATGTATGTTCATTGCAGCCCTGTGTACAATAGCAAAGACCTGGAACCAACCCAAATGCCCATCAATGATAGACTGGACAAAGAAAATGTGGTGCATATACACCATGGAATACTATGCAGCCATAAAAATTGATGAGTTCGTGTCCTTTGTAGGGACTTGGATGAATCTGGAAACCATCATTCTCAGCAAACTGACCCAAGAACAGAAAGCCAAGCACCGTTATGTGCTCACTCATAGGTGGGTATTGAACAACGAGAACATGTGGACTCAGGGAGAGGAGCATCACACACAGGGGACAGTTGGGGGGGGGGGTAGGGAAGAGACATGGGGGGGTGGGGAGGGAGGGGAGGGTGGGGAGAGATAACATGGGGAGAAATGCCAGATATAGTATGCACCTAAAGTAAAATAAATAAATAATTTAAAAAAATAAAAAATAAAAATAAAATGTATGTCTGAGGTGATGAATATGCTAATGACTCTGATTTGATCATTATACATTATATATATGTATTGAAATATCACTCCATACCCCATAAATATGCATACTTATTACATGTCAAACGACAATAAAAAGAAAAAATTTAAAACATAAGGAGGAGTTTAGGGGCCCACAGTATTATATATACTTCCATCCTTCCCCTTTCTATGTGGCTCCTGAGGCATCCTAGGGCTCCATAAAGGATAAAGACTATTACACGATCTCTCAGACCCCTTAAAATAATATTAATAATACAGCTGTCCTATTCCTTGCTTGGGCACCTGAATTAACTGGTCTCTTTGCTTTCAGTCTACACCATCTTCTATACAGTCAGTTTTATTCCCAGAGAGTACAGATGACCGTATTACTTTGCTTACATACTCTAAGTGTTCCCTAATACCTACAAAATAAAATCATACTCCATGATATTATATTTATAGCCCTTCAAAACAAGTGTAAGCAACATTCTATCATATATTTTAATAAACCAAATGGCAGACTGTTTTCCAACATGCTAGGTTCTTTACATATTTGTGGGCTTCTGCTTATATATTTTTTTCTAACTGTTAATGCTCTTTTATGTACCTGGAGAAATCCTGTTCATTTTCATATGTTCAATTCTACCATAATTTTTCTCCTCCTCTATCCCCTTTCTTCACACTGACCCCCGACAAATGGGGAATTCATTCCTTCCTTCTCTCTGTTACCAAAACATTTTATTTAAATCTAATTTATAGCACCTTTTCACTTAAGGTATTATACTATACTTGTTTGAGTATATGTCTCTCTCTGTACTAAGAGGACAGTGTTAAAAGGTGTGGACATTAAATGCAGGACTCAATACAAGGTCTGGCAAAGAATAAACCCTTAATAGCTCTTGGATGGAAATAAAGGATTATATGAGATTATGAATGTCCTAAAGGAAACAGGTAGAAGAAAATCTCTTGTCAATTCCATGAGAACTTTCCTAGGTCTTTGTTCACTAAACCCATAGTGAAAATAAAGATACTATATATTAAGTGACTATATTTTTTGGTGTTGAAAATTAGAGTTATAGAAAATATTTCAGATATTATAAAAATTAATACTTTGCGAAACATAATGTCCACCATTTTCTTAGCCAATAGCCTAGTGTTTTATTTTTGCTTTGATTTAGTTGTTTACTTGTCTTTTACAGGTAGAGAATTTTTGTTTTTTTTTTTTAAAGTAAACATAGCAGCTTCCTCCCTGGCCTAAATTACCTTACTATCTAAGTCCCTAAAATAGCAAAGATTATTTAGCTAATCCGTTTGTATTTTCCTCTGACGCTCTTTTTAATCCTTCCTATTTTGATCAGCTTCAAACTTGGCAAATATTAAATACCAATTATTTGTAGATAATTTAAAATCCAATAATGTTCCTCTGATTCCTCTATCATCTGTATCATTGTCTATAACCACTGATTAAGATACTCTTATCTTTTATAATTTTCTTTTTAAAAAATAATAACTAATATTTATTGACTCTTCCCATTTATCAGACAAGATGCTAAATAGTATACATGGATTCCCTCAAAATCCTCTGAAACCTCCTATATTTATTTTCACCACTTTATAGAGGAAACTAAGGCTTAGAGAAGTTATGTGAGTTGCTCCAAGTTACACGGTTAGGAAATGTGTGAGCAAGGGTACTAACCTACATGTATCTGGCTCCGAGACAGTCCTAAAGCCAGAAATTATCTATTATTGCATGATAGGCACAGCATTCATCAGACACATGTTAACAGCTTACATTACTGTAAGCATGTTGAAAAAACAAATAAGATCTCTGTTTTGCAGAATTAGAGCCAGAGAAGTTGCTTCTCTCAAGAGACTACATTTTTAAATAATCTTTACTTTTAAAAACATTATTTTTCTCAAGCATTCTGTTACTGCATTTTACACTTAAATGATTGTAAAGAAATCAAGATTATACTCACTGAAAAGTCATAGCTCCTGCTTCCAAGGTACATCTGGTAGGGGACTGTTCATTCAACTTTCGAAAGAGTTGCTTAGCCTGACTCTGATACTGTTGAAGGTCCCGGCCAGACTGAAAAAAGACATCTTCATTTAAGAACTTTTCACAAAAAACTGAATCAATTAGTGAGAAACATCATATTATGAGGACACTCTGAATGGGGTCTGTCATTTACAGGTAAGTAAGATTCATTTTAACGAAAGAAAGACAACCTACTTTCAGAGTACAGAGAAAGACCTGATCCCCCACTTCTTCCAGATGACCACATTAGTTATTTGCTAAGATGCAAAAGCATATACCTCAAATACACTTAAAGCACTCTTAACTTCCAATCCAGTGTTCTTTCCACTATTAGGACAGTACTCTCCTGCTAACCCATTTCATTTGCAGTTATTGACATAGAACTATAGAGAATGTGCTATACTCAGGGGCAAATCCCAGGAACAAGATTGATGAATTCCATTTTTATGTTGGAATATCCAGCAGAACCTTCCACAAGTGTTACACTTTTGAGCATTTAAACAAAACTAAATGTGTGTACTCATGACTGTAAATTACTACGAACACTTTGACTGCAATTAGGTAAAAATGGCCAAAAGTAGAGACAAAGATTAGAATGTCAAATACCCTTTACTGAATAAATTGATTTGGTTCCCAAATTTGGACAGCAAAAGTTTGAATACAGAGGGATATATGCAAACAAAAATGAAAATAATAGCATTCAGATGTTATAAATAATATTCTCCTGAACAATTTCTAACTGCTTTTACAATTTTTTTTTTAAAGAGGGGGGGAAATTTACTGGGAAAAATAACAGTGGCATTTCAAAAGAAGAAAATCATGCATCTACTAGATCCGACAGGGAAAGGAAGTGCCCAGAGAATGGGAAGCAAATAGACATTGTTTATCCATCCACATGTGCGGTATGAGGGCTTTCTGTCAGCTACCCAGCTATAGTCTGAATGTTTGCTGATGTCTCCCACAAAATTCACGCTGAAATGCTAACCCCCTAAAGTGATGATATTAACAACCATGATCTTTGGGAGGTGATTAAGTCACGAGGGTAGAGGCCTCATGAATGCAATTAGTACTCTTATAAAAGAGACCCCAGAGGGTTAGCTTGCTCCATCCACCATGTGAGAAAACAGCCAGAAGGTGACATCTATGAACCAGGAATAGGCCCTCAACAGTCACCAAATCTGCTGGTACTTGATCTTCACCTTGCAGAACTAGAAAAATCTATTTCTGTTGTTTATAAGCCACCTAGTTTATGGTATTTCATTATAGTAACCCAAACAGACTAAGACACTGCCATGTGATGCAAAGAAATCATTCTATTTTGGCATTATTTATTTTACATTGAAAAAGGTCTCCCTTTGGCAGATGTTTAATAAATAAATATTTAAGTAGAAAAGTATTTACACTAGGGTCTCCCAGGGTCTGAGGTCTAACTTTGATAAAGTTAAGACACAGTGATGTCTTAAAATTGTAGATAGTGTACTGCTAAGCTGATGGTAAAAACAAGGAAGAAATAATAAAATGATAAAGTGGCAGATTAGCAAATGTACAATTATAGGATACTAAGCTTCTAAGCTGTACATAAAAATGGTGAACTGGAAATTTCAATATGAATAAGAAGGTAAGTAAGCATGAGGTGAACCAGGGGAGACAGGCAGAGTCCAGTCAGGGTATTCGTTTGTAGATTTATCTTGTTTAGCACCACTGTTATGGCAATGATTTGTTTTATTGACATAGATTTGTTATATATTTGAGAAATAGTTCTATATTAACATTTGTATGTCTGTCTGTATGTACAATTTTATATATTAAACAGTATTTCATAATAATTATATATCAAAATTATCACATTAAGCGGACTACTAATGTATGGTCAGCCAATAAGAGAGTGAATACTGTCATATGGTTTTACAATGAGAACTAGTGCACAATATTCTATTTTCCTAAATTTGAATGGTACTTACCAATCTTTTTGTTTCCCCAGTGCCATCCTGAAGAAATCTGAACGCACAAGAGTAGATAAAAGGGATGCAAATAATGTTGGGAATGCTACTCAGTGCCAAGAAAGAATATCAGCATAGATCTGTGATATTCCACCTTGACTTCACAGTAGAATGACTTGGGGAATCTCAAAAACAAACCTAAAGGCAGGTGAGAATCGTAAAAGGACTAGTTGAAGAAACATGAAAAAAATTGTCAGATAGACTGGTACAAATCCTTTGACTTTAAAAGAGGCACTGTAAACATCACTGCAACCTGAGAGAAAGGCTAACAACTGTATCAACTATAAGAAACTGGCCAAAAGCATGCTACGATTTCAGGAATTTGCAAACAGCAATGTAAAGACTGCCAATATACAACCCTGGGGATGTATTTATAGGGATTATGGTATGCCAACTAACATCTTATCATGCTGATTCAGTTAGCATTACCATCCCTGAGAACACAATGCTAGCACAATCTTTTGGGTTAAATAATAATCTTTCTGGCATATTCATATAATGGAATATTATGCAGTCATTAAAACAATGCTGTATAATATTTAATGATATGAGAAAATATTCATTAATCACTGTTAAGTGGAAAAAATTAGGTGAAACAGTGTTACGATATTACCTATTATTTAATTTTTATACACACACGCATATGTTTAAGGTCATCCACCAGAATGGACATAATTTGAGTACAGATTATAGCTAATAAACACTGTTAACATATTGGTCATTTTGCTTTTATGTATTTACTGATCTTTCTATAATATGCACAAATTAATTTTGTAATGTGAAAAATCATTCACTCATTATTGTTCATTACATATTTGCATCCATTGTGTTGATTATGTGCAATTCTAATGTGTGAACCTTTACGAAAGGCAAGATGAGGCCAGGCGCAGTGGCTCACGCCTGTAATACCAGCACTTTGGGAGGCTGAGGCGGGTGGATCATGAGGTCAGGAGTTCAAGACCAGCCTGGCCAAGATGGTGAAACTCCACCTCTACTAAAAACACAAAAATTAGCCAGGCGAGGTGGCAGGCGCCTGTAATCCCAGCTACAGGAGAGGCTGAGGCAGGAGAATCTCTTGAACCTGAGGGGTGGAGGTTGCAGTGAGCCGAGATCGCACTGCACTCCAGCCTGGGCAACAGAGTGAGACTCTGTCTGAAAAAAAAAAAAAGGAAAGGCAAGATGGAATTAGAAAAGATTCTTCAGAAATGGTCAAATGAAATTATTAAGTGTTCACTTTCTGTCAGGCACTGTTCTGAACACTTTACATTATTTAACTCATTTAATCTTCATGAGGTGATTAGAATTATTATGCCAATTTTTTACTCAAGAAGTCAAACTTGCCCAATGACTCTAAGCTAAAAAGGAAGAGACTAGGATCTGAACACAGGCAATCTGGCCCTGGGGCCCCTACTCCTAAGCATTATGCTACACTAACTCTATAACTGAAATTGCTTCAATAGTAGATCCACCTTACTATGTAAGGTCAAGTCTTACTATGTAATTCTAATTCATTGGAAATGCTCAAGAAACCATGTGGCAGCTCTGATCTAGATCTCACAAAACAGCATAACCACTGTTTTACAGACTGACCTTTAGTTTGCTTTCAAGATCAAAGTCACATAGGGCCCACAGTTAGCCAGTCCACCCAAAAATACTTAGATGTCCTCATTCTGTTTTCTACTCCATCTAGAACAGATGAACGGAATTTGTATATGGTATAATTGTGAGCTATCTATTAGTAATCCAATAATGCAGTGGCTCACAATAACTGGGAAAGCTGTGAAACAAATTTGAGGTTATCCAATAGCAGCAAATTTAGCATTTGGATCTATATATTACAAAAGGTAGAAGGTAGTAATTTGACACACAACTACAATACTTTTCACTGCTGTCACCCAGGACTGCTGAACAACTAGTTGTTTCAAATAACTTTTGTCTTCATAGCTCTTACCATTTTTAAATACCCCAATGGAACTCAGCTGGCCAAAGACCAGCAGCACCAAGAACCAACCACTTTCCTCTAAAGGCAATTACAGTACCGAGATTAATCAACCCTCAGTGATTGGGAGAATGAGACAATTTAACTGCACAACATGTTATCTGCTTTCTTGGAGCTTTCTGCTGCTTATTTGGTGAGATCTAACACTTTCTTCAAGTCCGAACTGCCCTTCACAGTGCCAGGTGCCAGGGGAAAATAAAAGAAAACACAACAATTTTGAGGCAGAACAGAAAGGTAGTTAAAGAAACTGCAAACATCCTACAAGGAGAAACACACCATAAAAAGAAGAAAAAAGATAAACAGGGTATCAGTTAGGGAGTCTACATTTGAGAAGAAAAGCTCATCTCTCTATCTGCCCTAAGTCTAAATTTCCAGTTAAACACAAAGGAAACACCCTGTGTAAAATACTCTGTCTACAACACCCTGTGTAAAATACTCTGTCTACAACACCCTGTGTAAAATACTCTGTCTACATTATTTTGTGAATTTTACTCCCTATTGTATTATCTGAAGAACTGTCCATCTTTGGTAATATGGCGGCTTGTACAGGCACCTAGTAAATAAATAAAATAGGATATCTATTATCAGTATAAATATCGAAAGCATACTGATAAGAAAACAAAAATGAAAATACATTGAATTATTTGGCCTGGACAATTAAGGTGCCTAAATATAAAACTGTTTGGTCGAAATATCTGTTTATTAAAAAGTTATTTCTGGACTCCTAAGAGGTAAGACATCATGAAAAAGCCTTAGAACAAGGCAGTGAAGTGTGGGGGTCAGGCACTAAACCTCCAGTTGACTCAGACAAATACTTATTAAAAAACACTGGGTCTCTGGTTTAGCACCAAGGGTCAGAAAAAAGAAAAAAAAAAAACACTGGGTCTCAATTGGGGTGATTTTGCCACCCCCTCCCCACCACCATGGGACATTTAGCAATGTCTAGAAATATTTTTGTTGTCACAACAAAGTGGGGAAGGGTGGTGGTGCTACTGGCATCTGGAGGGTAGAGGTCAGGGATATTGCGGGACTTCCTACACGATGTACAGGACAGTCCCCCAAAACAAAGAATTATCTATCCCAAATGTCAACAGTGCCAAGGTGAAAAACTCTGATGAAAAACTTCATCATGCTACTTATTAGCGCTGTGAGTTTAGGCAAGTGATCTATCCTCTATAAGCCCCAGAGCTTCCTTATCTATAACTGGAGATTTTAATAGTACCTATTCTAATAAGGTAGCATGAGGATTAAATGAAAAAATGCATTTAATAGGCTTAGCACAGTGTTTGCTATGTAGTAGGCACTTTTATAAATGTTCTGTGTACGATTCATATAGTAAAAGTAAGTCTAAGATTCAGATTTTTACAGACATTAAAAGTTTAGGCAAACTTTATTATTCAAAGTCAAAACTTTATTATCCCAAAGTCAAAAATACTATGGCACTACAATCACAAAAATATTTGTGTGTAAAATTTCTTTCCTTGTCAATTAAATGAAGCAACCCATCTTGATAAACCAATACAAAATCAATACCAAACTCAGAATGAAAAAACAATAAATGAATTAATTTTTCAATAAAGTATCAAGGCAGAGAGTAGGGGCCACTAATATTAAGTAGACTTTCAAGTTCACTTTGTATTCTTTGTCCACACTGGAATCCAATGCAATAGTTTAAAAATTGACCAGAATCCATTCCCCCTACCCCCAACACACAGCCACCCACTGTAGGAAAACTATTTTTTAGTCAAACTACACATCCTTCAAGAATATTTCCCTGCAGTAACTACTTTGTTCAAATCATATTCCTTGGTTCATTTGAACAATTACACTCCTTCTGCAGGATGGTCCTAGAATATGCCTGAAAAACATTTCACAGTGGCAAATCAGGGTATGTTAAATTGTTCACAGTTATTTCAAAGATTGGACTTTGTTTTTAGGAAATGAATGGAATATATTTCACCTAGCATGACCTGCAACTTAATTATCTGTATCAATACTCTCCTAAAAGTTAAAGTAAATATATTTCCAAATCAAACCTAAAAAGGCATATAACTAAATAGAAGGGTTCCTTACTAATGGATCCTACTGTTAGCTTAATGCCATGCCTTTTGGGAAGACTTTCCTGACTTCCTAAAATCAACTTAGATACATTTCCCATGTTCAACCACAAAACCCTCTTCCTTCTCCTTAGCAGTTATACTACATTTTAATAGTTATCTGATTTTCCCACTAGACTGTAAGCTCCACAAAGGTAGAGACTGTGTACTCTAGCCCCCCGCATTAACAGTATGCCTGGCACATTTGATGTGCTCAATAAAAATTTTTTGCATTAATATATGAATGAAAAGTCCAATACAATAAATGCGCAAAACATTTTTTTTTAGATCTCATCGTTTTCTTAAGGCTCCAGGTTTTAAAACACCGCTTAGACTGTATGAAAAAGTAAAATAAAATCGATCACTTTAAACTATATCAATTCCATTCTCAGCTTTGTCTTCAGAACCTCCCAAGCTCGCTCTAGAAACTTGCCTTACTTCAGAGATTTTCACTGTGATTCTAAAACACGAAACAGCTTCCTTTTAAGATATCTGGAGTTGTTGCTGTTTTTAATCAATTCGATGTATTTTTGAGCACCTACCAGCATAAAGCAGCTATTGTAAAAGATATGGATAATACAGAGATGATTAAGGACCGTCGTTAGCCCATTAGAAAACTCCAGTTATTGAAAAACAAAGAAAAATAAGTTACAATGCATTGCAGGAATGTGGCGTATTGGAGAAGGTGGGAACTGGGGATAATCCTGAAAGAATGTGCTGTACTGAACTTTAACAGGTGCTTTATATGTGGCAATATTACCTCACCCACTTTCAAAAGATGTCAGCAAGCTAGGTCAAGGATCAGGTGCTACATTACAGAGTTGAGGAGCCTGGCTGCGTTTTCCCAGGATTTATCCGTCAGCAGTCCTATTAACAGCAGGAAATTAGAAGTCCTGAATTTTAACAAAGTCCCTAAAGAGTCAAAGAACACTGAGTCATCACCATCAACCAAAGTTATCACTTCTCCAGAACGTTTTTCTAAAGAGAAACAGGTAACACAGAAATCTAACTCATTCTTCAGGAAAGGTTTCCTCTCTCAGGTAGTCTCTCCCACACCAAAAGATAAAAGAGCACTTCGGAGAGGTCGGGAGTGCCCAGGAGGTCACAAGGATCTCCCGGTCCTAGGAAGGAATCCGATGCTGAGGGCAAAGCGCGCTGGCAGAGACTTGGGGTCGCGGGGATAGTAGCTCACCTGTTCGTCCTCCTGCATCGAGGCGGCCAGCGGGAGCCCGTCCGCCACGCGGGCGATCATTGTTAGCAACACCATCTTCACAAACTACAGGGATCCAACACTGGCCCGGAAGGCCGTTGGCTTCGTCCTCACTTCCTCCGCCGCGACAAGTTATACCCTGCTCAGTTACCAGAGAGCCAGCTGCTTGCGTCTCCGCTTCCCGCTGAGGTGGCCGGAAACAGCGCAAGAGCTTTCCACTACCGGTCCCCAGAATTGGCTTCCCTCAGACAACCACAGCTATCGGAACACTGGTTCCGCGACCTCTCCTTCCACCTTCATACACTTCCAAGGTCTGGCCGGCTTTTCTGAATTTGGGGCTTTGAATAAGCCTCGCCCCTTGAGGGACATTCCACCCAAGCTGAATCAAAATGTTCTACTTCCTGATACTTTAAGTCTTGGGAGAGAGCTGAGAAGGAAGGTGGGAGTTAATGGGTACTCCCCATTAACAACCATGAAGGGTATGTAAAAAAAGAAAAACCTTAAAAATTAGGCTGTTTTCATATTTAATTTTTCTATTTTCTATGTTATATATTCTCTAAAATGTACTGTATTTGTATATTTCTAGGCAAAGATTTTTGTCTATTTTTGCTTGTTTGTGCTGTATCCCCAGGCTCCTTAAACGGTTTATGGTAAGAAGTAAATAAATATTTGTTGTATGTGTGAAGAAATGAACAAGTACAGGACCTCATGTATCACCTAGGTCAGTCAGCCTACAAAAAGCTGGATCTCCGATATATCTAGGTGTTCCCATCTCTCTGTTTTTTGGTGTCCCCATCCCTAAAATGAGGATAGTATCAGCCTTTCAGAGTTTCAATGAGTATTAGATGAGAAAATCTACGTGCAAAGGTTTCCTAAACTAAAAAAAGAATTATACAAATACTTTTGATTTATCATTACTTAATAACTACTCTTTACTATGTGCTTACAGGTAGTTCTTGCATTCATAGAAACGCTGTTAAGTATGTTATAGATATCAATTAACCAACCAGTAAACAACCCAGTAAGCTAAGAAACCCAGTAAGGTTGTTTAGTATTATATCTCCAGTTTGTAGTCAA
This sequence comes from Ateles fusciceps, assembly GCA_036589455.1. NCBI lineage: Eukaryota > Metazoa > Chordata > Mammalia > Primates > Atelidae > Ateles > Ateles fusciceps. The sequence goes on from JAZHEH010001943.1 coordinate 50,772, forward strand.
AAGGAAAGCCTCAGAGAGCTAGCAGCGATGCGAACAGGATTTGAGCTCAGGTGTAACTCCAAATCCTCATGTGATTCTGTCTTAACTTGTACCCATTAATTAAAGAGCTCAGGCTTTTGTTACCTTTTATATTGGCCTTCAGCTTTAGAAGAAAACTAATATTCTATTTGGTGTGGCATTGTCTTTATTAAAAAGATTTTTATTTCAATAGCTTTTGGGTTACAAGTGGGTTTTTGTTACATGAATGAATTATATAGTAGTGAATGCTGAGATTTTAGTGCACCCATCACCCGAGTTGTGTACATTATACTTAATAGTTTTTATCCATAATTCCCTTCCCACCCTCCCCCTTCTAAGTCTCTAAAGTCCATTATATCACTCTGTATACCTTTGTGTACTCATAGCCTAGCTTCCATTTAAGTGAGAACATACGGTTTTTGGTTTTCCACTCCTGAGTTACTTCAGTTAGAATAACGGCCCCCAGCACCATCCAAGTTACTGGAAAAGACATTATTTCACATCATTTCATTCCTTATTATGGCTGGGTTGTATCCCATGATATGTGTGTGTGTGTGTGTGTGTGTGTGTGTGTGTGTGTGTGTATGTGTATACACATATATAACATTTTCTTTATCCACTAAGTAGTTGCTAGGCCCTTAGGTTGGTTCCATATCTTTGCAATTGTGAATTGTGCTACTGAGATAACTAACATTATTTAATGATAGACTTTTGAGACCAAAACCCAATAACATCTAGTGACTGATTCCACGTGAAAGATGACACACTAGAATAAGACCAAAACAAACAAACAAAAAACAGTTGTGGTATAAACAGACACAGAAAGTGCAATGGAAGTGAATCCTTGTGTATATGAGAGTCTAAGTCTTTCTCTGGGCAGAAAGAGGGAGAGAGAGAGAAAAAAAGAGAGAGTCTAAGTTGGTAGAATCATAATGTCTTACATTTAAAATAGCCCATAGATTTAAAATCTTCCCACTCAACAAGGACATGCCTTCTCCACAGCCTCAGGTGATGGTCATTTGAGTAATGGGGAATTAATGATACAAATATTTTAACTAAGGATACAGAGTGCCATGTTGATTAGAGAAGCAGAGAGAGAAGAATGTAGTAGGTGTGCACAGAGAAGCAAATTTGGAGCAAGCATCCAAATCTCTTTTCAAGTTCCTGGCTCTAGGCTCTTCCCAAGACCCATACGCATTCCTGCCATTGGGTTGTTCTATCTAACACTATTGCTTCTTTATAACAAATTCCCTCTTTTTTCCTGCTTAGGCTACTTTGAGTTACTTTGTTACTTACAACCAAAACACACACACACACACACACACACACACACACACACACACAGAAAGAATGCAGTCACCCTGGAGCAATTATTTCTTGGAACAACAATATTCATACTCACACCTCTTACTTTTATCATTTGTAAACACACTAGATAACTCTGGCCCCCTTCAGACACACTGAAGTTATCATTCCAGGAAAAGGACAGTGATCTTAGGCTGCTAGTAATTTCAGCCATCGGGAGAAAACTAGAGTTGTCTTTAAAACTGCCCACTATTCAGACCTTGGGAGCTCTGGTATCTGAGTTCCTTTTCCTTCTGATTTGATCAGCTTCATCTCATTCACATCCACGTTTTGCCTTTGAGCTGCTGCCCTTTGATTCTTGGAGGAATACAGTACTGTGTAATAATGGTTAACACTGTGATGAGTAAGTACACGGAAGGTCCTCAACTATTTTACGTTGAATTAAACAAGAGTATCAACAAACATTTGTACCAAGTTTAAAATTTAAGCCCACGCATATCTTTTGTCCTAAATCTGACAACAACCTGTGAAATGGATACAATTCTTGGAGTTTGTAAACATTGTATTAGGGAAAAAAGAAAAGGTAAACATAAGCCTTCAATGTCATAGTGACAGCTGCCAGCAAATTCTTGAAACTTACCAAAGAAATCGTGAAATGCACATATCTAAATCAACTTATATTAAGCTGCCTAAACAGGATAAGACTTTCCATTACAGCAGAGTCACACAGTTGCAGAAATTTTACAAGTGAGATCAAACGAAGCAATAAAGATTTGTGTCCATTTATTCCTAAGCAATTCTATCGAGTGCCTAATTCTATTCCAGACACTGAGCTAAGTAATAAAGACGAATAAATAATAGTCCCAGCAACTGTGGCCCGCCTACCCTGAGACCAAACACTGTCACTTAGGAGGTCTGCAAGTAAACGGCAGCTCCTGTTTGAATTACATGATTATATACATGGAAATAACATTTCTTCTGAGAAATTGTTTTTGTGCTCCTGGCAGGCAAAAGAACAGATAGCTGCTGTATCTGGGCCGATATCTATCGATCTGGACCACTGTATCTGGACTGTATGCACCAATAAGGCTGTACCGGCTATTAAAGTATTGTAACATTTTCTTACAGATTAGTAAAAAAGCTATTGCCCGGATCATCCCCTCCTTGAGCCCTTTCTTTCTACCCCAGCAGCGCTCAAACGCTTAAGATCCCTGCTCCCCACCGTTCAGTCAGATCCCGTTGTCACCGGCCGTTTTCCAAGTTAGTCATTTTGAAAAGCCTGGCCTCCAAGCATAGCCATTGGCTACCCCCGGGAATCAGAACGGCCCCGCCTTCCGCCCTGGAGGCCACTCTCCGGCCACACCCCCGGTCGGCTGCTGGGCACAGGCCACCGCGGGGGTTGGGAGGCAGCGCCCCAGGCAGGCTTACTGACACCATCTGTACTGGTGATTAAACACGAGTTATTTTGAATTATCACCCCTGATTAAACCTCCTTACAGTGCAAGCTGCGTGAAGGCAGGACTTTGCCTTCTTTATTCTTGAATTCGTTCACAGCCCTTAGCTATGTCCTCCGCACAGTGAGTCCAGTCAGTGAAGTGAAAGTAAAGGGTTGGGGGAAGGAGGAATGAGCTGAAAAGAACAAGGTGTGCATTGTAAGTCCTGTGAAAGCCTATGTTTAAAATAATTAGCACTTGCAGGGCGCGGTGGCTCACGCCTGTAATCCCAGCACTTTGGAAAGCCGAGGCGGGTGGATCAGGAGGTTAGGAGTTTGAGACCAGCCTGGCCAAGATGGTGAAACCCCGTCTCTACTAAAAATACAAAAATTAGCCGGGCGTGGTGACAGGCGCCTGTGATCCCAGCTATTTAGGAGGCTGAGGCAGAGAATTGCTTGAACTCGGGAGGCAGAGGTTGCAGTGAGCCTAGATCGTGCCACTGCACTCCGGCCTGAGCTACAGAGTGACAATCTGTCTCAAATAATAATAATAATAAATAAAATAAAATAAAATAATTACGACTTTAGCCGGGTGCTGTGGCTCACGCCTGTAATCCCAACACTTTGGGAGGCCGAGACTGGCGGATCACTTGAGGTCAGGAGTTTGAGGCCAGCCTGGTCAACATGGCAAAACCCCCGTCTCTACTAAAAATACAAAAATTAGCTGGGTGTGGTGGTGGGCACCTGTAATCCCAGATACTAGGGAGGCTGAGGCAGGAGAATCACTTGAACCCAGGGGTAGAGGTTGCAGTGAGCAGAGAAAGGCCACACTGCACTTCATTCTGGGTGACAGAGCAAGACTCCGTCTCTTTAATTTTTTTAAAAAACATATTTCTTCTCTTACTAGTCTCCAAACTGTTTCAGGACAGAAAAACTAGTTAGTTATTCCTAAGGGTCTAGTATCCTGTACCTGGAACCTAGCAAACGCTCAATTACTGTTTGTGGAATAAATGACTGAATGAATGGCATGTCTCAAGGGTTGAGATGATACTTATTGGTTGTATACAGCACAATTCACAGTTGGTATTGTACTAAGTGAAAACATATCCAATCCCCATTTCTTTCATTCTTTCAATTAGTTATTCAACAAATTTTTTTTTTTTTTTTTTTTTTTTGAGACAGAGTCTCACTCCGTCATAGGCGCCAGGCTGGAGTGCAATGGCGCGACCTCGGCTCACTGCAACTTCCGCCTCCCAGATTCAAGCAATTCTCCTGCCTCAGCCTCCCGAGTAGCTGGGACTACAGGCGCGCGCCACCACGCCCAGCTAATTTTTTTGTATTTTTAGTAGAGACGGGGTTTCACCATGTTGACCAGGATGGTCTGATCTCTTGACCTCGTGATCCGCCTGCCTCGGCCTCCCAAAGTGCTGGGATTACAGGCTATTCAACAAATATTTATTGTTCAACTACTATGGGCTAGGAATATCAGGCAATGAATTATACAGAGATGAACAAAAGGAACATGATATATGTTACTGGTAAGGGATCCCTATCCAGAACCCAAGAGAGGGTTCTTGGATCTCCTGCAAGAAAGAACTGGGGGCAGGTCCATAGAGTAAAGTGAAAGCAAGTTTATTAGAGAAGTAAAGAAACAAAAGAATGGCTACTCCATAGACAAAGCAGCACCAAGGTTTGATGGTTGGCTACTTGTATGATTATTGCTTGATTATATGTCAAATAAGTGGTGTATTATTCATAAGTTTTCCCAGAAAGAGGCAGGGATTTCCCTCTTTTAGACCATATAGGGTAACTTCCTGACATTGCCATGGCATTTGTAAACTGTCACGGTGCTGGTGGGAGTGTCTTTTAGCATGCTAATGCATTGTAATTAGCATGTACTGAGCAGTGAGGACAGCCAGATGTTATATTCATCGCCATATTGATTTTGGTGGATTTGGTCAGTTTCTTTACCACATCCTGTTTTATCAGCAGGGTCTTTATGACCTGTATCTTGTGATACCAGTCCTGCCAACCTCTCGTCTCATCCTGTGACTGAGAATGCCTAACCTCTTGGGAACGCAGCCCAGTAGGTCTCAGCCTCGTTTTACCCAGCCCCTATTCAAGATGTAGTCGCTATGATTTGAATGCCTCTGACAGTTCCGTTCTAGCTGGCTCTGTCTCTCTGCCATTATCCCGAGCCCACCTCCACCCGCATTGCGTTCCCATCTCTCAGTCTGCAATAATAAAAGCTTCGGATGGTGATTTTTTTAACCCTGAATATGCACCCATATTGTCCTTGAGACCTGCAGCTCTGTTATCTTTCTGTGGAGTCTAAATGGCTTTGTTTTTCCCCAGTGGCCAGTTACAGTTTCCTGATCTTACCTGTTGTCTCAACAGCTTTGCTGTAACTTAGCCTCCTCCTCTTATCATCCTCCAGCTCCTGCTCCTTTTATTGGACCATCTCTCTTCTACTCATAGAAACTTCAGTGTTTCAGAAATTAGTGAAAATTTCCCTCTCAAACTGACTTTTCTTTACAGTCTTAAGGGTTGGATCTTTCAGTTATTATTATTGATAGTAGTAGTATTTTATTTTATTTTCAGTTTTTTATGATGGGGTCTCCCTGTCACCCAGGCTGAAGTACAGTGGCACAATCTTGGCTCACTGCAGCCTCGACCTCCTGGGCTCAAGCGATCCTCCCATCTCAGCCTACCAAGTAGCTGGGACTACAGGAACACATCACCCCACCTGGCTAATTTGTGTATTTTTTTTGTACAGATGAGGTCTCACCATGTTGCCCAAGCTGATCTCGAATTCCTGAGCTCAAGTGATCCACCCGCCTTGGCCTCGAGAAGTGCTGGGATTACAGGTGTCACCCACCACACCTGGCCAGATCTTTCAGTTATTACTAGTCTTTGTTATTGTTTCTGGGAAAAAAAAAAGTATTAGCCAAATTCATTCAGCTCTACTTGCCAGAGAATTAAATCTAATATGACATTAAAAATGACAAAGTGGGTCATAATCTAACTTGCTGTTAGTGCTTGCTTGTGGTGAATTCGCCAGCTTCTAAAGATGTAATTTTTGTTAATCAGCCCCTCTTGTTTTTTTTCCCTAATCCCCAGCCCGTCCTCTCACTCCATCACTACCTGATATGGGACCTTTTTCTTTCTTCTTTATTAGGGAGCATGATCCTCTGTTCTGGAAATCGGACAGTCAGACCCCAAACTCTGTGTGCCGTTTCTCTAAGGAGGTCTACCTCCAAGCTCTCTGGCAGATGATAAACAAAATTTCAAAGTTCTCGAAGGAATTTCCTTTTAAAAAGCTGCTATGTAGGCAGCCTGTCACTTCTTAAGAACATTACAATGAAAGCTTTGAGTTGGAGTTTTTGGAGCTCAAGACATAACAAGCCTTTCTTCCTAAGTTCAGATCAAATTGGGAACTAGACAGAGGAGTCAAACAGAGAATTAATAATACTATGGTACTTTTATTACTGACCAAACTCAGTGGAGAATGTGAATTTAGATCTGTGATTATGCAAAGGTCCTACTAATATTTCACTCCAGAATTAGGCAGACTTCACTCCAGAAATAGCAGGCCTTTCTCAAATGGGCAGGCTGCTCCTTATCACATGGCAAAGGGCAAACCAGAATGAGCTGCTCTGAGGCTGGCATCTTAAGTGCTCAGCTATCACCAGAAGACTGCTCAGATTCTCAATGAAGACGGGAACAGGGTGCAGCCCAGCACAGAGCAGGACCCACCTCCTCCCAGAGAGCAGAAATGGTCTTAGTGTCTTTGTCCCCGTTGGCCAGCTCCAGTGGCGATAGTGGTCTCAGAGACTTCCAGCTGTTCTCTTTCTACTAGCCTTTAGCTGGAAAGAGGGTTTGTCCCTGTAATATGCTTTTTGTGGAGGACTTCACTTTTGAGAATTTCATGTGAGTTTCTTATGAGTTTCCTTATTCTGACTATGTTTGTACTTCAGTTTACTGTAATTGCCACTCCAAAAGAAATACTAGATTTTTGTGTTACTTGTGGGATGGGATGTGTATTTTTATTGGTATTTATCATTTTATTTGTCACAAATGATAAGACGTTATCTAAAATTACTGTACTTGTGTTTGGGTTTGTACTTGTGTTTGTACAGCCACTTGTGTGGCTGCTTAATTTTGTTCAGCTGCTGAGAAAACTTGAAAATACTGATAAGAGATAAGCCTTAACTGAACTTCTAAAATACTTAAAGACTCTGGAAAATAAATATAAGGGATGATGGGTGATGTATCAAAATTTGGATAATTTTTAAAGGTCATTTTTTGAGCAGTGATGATCAGGTCTAGTCTGAATACAAGCTCTCATTTACCACAAATTACACCAGAGGCACTTTGGTTTTAAATTTGCCTTTGTAACTGCTGTAACGTCCTAACTGTTGAAATTTGTCTCAGATAGAATTTTCTGGAGGTTTTGTTTTTTATGGAGGGGATACTCGTGGGGACACAAACTTTTCCTTAAAACACATGGATCAAATCACAAATGAAAGAGGGGGACATTATTACCAACCTGTGGAATACAAAGTATTATAGAGGAATATTATGAGAAGTTATATGCCAACAAATTAGTTAAGCTAGATGAAATGAACAAATTTCAAGAAAGAAACAACCTACCCAAACTGATTTTAGAAGAAGTAGAAGATCTGAATATCCTATAACAAGTAAAGCAATTGAATTGGTAGTAATAATAATTTTTAAAAATGTCCCACAAAGAGGAGCCCAGGTTCAGATGGCTTAATCTGTGAATTCTGCTAAATATGTTTATAGGACACAAACTCTTCACCCCCCTCAAAAAAGAAGAAGAAGAGCACTTCCCAACCCATTCTATGAGGCCAGTATGAGGCCTGGCGCCGAAACTGAAGACTTCAAGGAAGGAAAATGACAGGCCAGTATACCTTTATAAATATAAATGTAAAAATTCTCAACAAACTTTATTCGGCAACATATGAAAAGGATTATACATCATGACAAAGGAGATTTATCCTAGGAATGCAAGTTTGATTAAACATATGAAATGATAAATGTAATGACCGTATTAATAGAATAAAGGACAAACTTCATAGGATCATCTCAATAAATGCAGAAAAAGCATTTGAGAACATCTAGCATCTTATCTTGTTAAAAACAACGAACAAACTAGGAAAGAAGGGAACTTCTTAAACCTAATTAAGATTATCTATGAAAAACCCACTGCTAAACCCATACTTAAAGGAGAAAGACTTGAAAACATTTCCTCTAAGATCAGGAATAAAACAAATATGTCCACTCTCACCACTTCTAGTCAGCATAGTACTTGATGTTCTAATGAGAGCAATTAGGCAAGAAAAAGAAATAAAAGCAACCCAGCTGGAAAGGAATAAATAACACTATTTCTATTTGCAGATGACTTTATCTTGTATATAGAAAATTCTAAGGAATCCACAGAAGAATTTAAGAATGAATCAATGAACTCACCAAATTGTAGGATACAAGATCAATACACAAAAAAACCGATTGCATTTCTATGCACCAGAAATGAACAATCCAAAAATGAAACTGAGAGCACAGTTCCATTTACAAGCATCAAAATAAATAAAGTTGCACACCTACAACCATCTTATCTTCACAAAGCTGACAAAAACAAGCCATGGGGAAAGGACTTCCTATTCAATAAATTGTACTGGGATAACTGGCTAGCCATATGCAGAAGTATGAAACTACTTACCTTTTACTATATACAAAAATTAACTCAACATAATTAAAAATGTAAATGTAAGATCTCAAATTATAAAAATCTTAGAAGAAAACCTAGGAAATAGCATCATTTAACATCAGCCTTGGCAAAAAGTTTTTGGCTGAGTGCCCAAAAGCAACTGATACAAAGCCAAAACTTGACAAATGGGACCTAATTAAACTAAAGAGCTTCTGCACAGCAAAATAAACAATCAATAGAGTAAACGGATAACCTACAGGATGGGAGAAAATATTCACTAACTATGCATTCAACGAAGATCTAGTATCTAGAGTTTATAAGGAACTTCAATCAAGAAGCAAAAACAAATAGCCCCCTTAAAAATGGGCCAAGGATATGAAGAGACACTTTTCAAAAGAAGACATGCAAGAGACCAACAAACATATGAAAAAATGCTCCCGTCACTAATTATCAGAGAAATACAAATTAAAACCACAATGAGATACTACCCTACACCAGTTAGAATGGGTATCATTAAAAAGGCAAAAAACAGCAGATGCTGGAGAGGCTGCAGGGAACACTTATACGCCATTGTTGGAAATGTAAATTTGTTCAGCCACTGTGAAAAGTAGTTTGGAGATTTCTCGAAGAACTTAAAGTGACCATTTGATGCAGTAATCAATCCCGTAACTGGGTATATATCCAAAGGAAAATAGATCATTACATCCAAAGGAAAATAGATCATTATACCATTATATAATCCCATAACTGGGTATATATCCAAAGGAAAATAGATCATTATACCAAATAAATGTCCATCACTGCACAATTTACAATAGCAAAGACAATCTAAGTGCACATCAAGGGTGGATCGCATAAAGATATTGTGGTACGTATACACTGTGGAATACTATACAGCCATAAAAAGTGAAATCATGTCCTTTGCAGCAACATGGATAGACTTGAGGCCAAAATCCTTAGCAAATTAATGCAGAAACAGAAAACCAAATACCACATATTCTCATTTATAAGTGGGAGCTAACAACTGAGCACACGTGAACATACACATAGGAACAGCAGGCACTGGGGACTACTAGAGAGGGAACAGAGGGAGGGGCATGTGTAGAAAAACTTTCATGGGTATGTAAAAAACCTGTACATGTACCCCCTGTATCTAACTTAAAGTTGAAATTTAAAATAAATAAATAAATAGAATAGGAATAAATCTAACAAAAATGTGTACACTAAAAACTATAAAATTCTATTAAAAGGACTAAATAAATGGAAATATTAAAAGAACTAAATAAATGGAAAGGCACTCCATGTTCATGTTCCATGTTCATGGATTGGAAGACTTAATAGAGTTAAGATGACAATAATCCCAAATTGATCTACAGATTTGTTGCAATCTCTATGAAAATCTCAGCTAGCTCTTTTTTTTTTTTTTTGGCAGAAATTGACAAGCTGCTCTTAAAATTCAGATAGAAATGCAAAAGACCCAGAATAATTAAAACCATCTTTAAAAAGAAGGAAAAAAATATGAGAAGGACTCAAACTTCTGATTTCAAAACTTAATACAAGCAACATAATTAAGACAGTGTGGTATTGAAATCAGAATAGACATACAGGTCAATGGAATATAATTTAGTGTGTCCCAGAAATAAACACATGCATATATGGCCTAATTTTTTTAAAAAATAGGGAAAGAAGATACATTTTTCAAGCAAATGATGTGTGACAACTGGATATTCACATGCGAAAATGATGATGGGCTCTTATATCAGACTATATATAAAAATTATCTCAGAATGGATCATCAACTATGAACTAAAACTATATTTCTCTTTGAAAGAAACACAGGAATAAATCTTTGTGACCTTTGATCCGGGATAGCTTCTTAGCTATGATACCAATAGCACAAGGTGCAAAAGAAAAAAATAAAGACTTCCTCAAAATTTAAAACTCATTTTCTTCAAAGAACACAAGAAAGTGAGAAGACAACCCTCAAAACAGAAGACACATACCAACAAATGGCTAGAATTTGGAAAAACATTGAATTGCCGGTGGGAATGTAAACATTATGAGGCCATTTGTAAAAACATTTTGGCAGTTTAAGAAAAGTTAAACAGAGTTGCCATATAACCTAGCAACTCCACTCCTAGGTATGTACCCAAAGTAATTGAAAACATATGTCCAAAGAAAAACATATACATGAAAATTTACAGCAGCATTATCCACTACAGCAAAATCAAAACAAAACAAAACAAAAAACAAAGACCACCTAAATGTCTATCGACTGACAAATAGGTGATATTAAATGTGATATTTCTTTACAATAGATTTTCAGCAATAAGAAATGAATGAAATATTGGCACTCGTTGTAAAGTGGATGGATCTCAAAACACTATACTAATTGAAAGAAGCCAGACATAATGTACTACATATTATATGATTCATCTATGTGAATTATGAAATGTCCAGACAAGTAAATTTATAAATATAAAAAGAAGACTAGCAGTTGCCAGGGACTGGGGAAAGGAACAGCAGGTGGTAGAAATGGAAAGGGTAAGTGGCCAATCATGAGCATGGAGTTTGTTTTGAGGGTGGTAAAAACGTTCTGAAATTAGATAGTGATAATGATTGCACAATTCTGTGACTATACTAACAAAAATACTGATGAAAAAATAAAAAACAAGCTAATTACATGGAGAACTGGCCGGGCATGATGACTCGTGCTTATAATTGCAACACTTTGGAAGCCCGAGGTGGGCGGATTACCTGAGATAAAGAGTTCGAGACCAGCCTGGCTAAAATGGTGAAACCCTGTCTCTACTAAAAATGCAAAAATTAGCCAGATATGGTGGCAGGCACCTGTAATCCAAGCTACTCGGGAATCTGAGGCATGAGAATCGCTTGAACCTGGCGGGTAGAGGTTTGCAGTGAGCTGAGATCATACCACTGCACTCCAGCCTGGGCAACAGAGTAAGATCCCATCTCCAAGTAAATACATAAACAAATAAATAAATAAAATGGAGAACTATTCCATATTCATGGATAAGAAGACAGTATTGTCAAGATGTTGGTTCTTCCCAACTTGATCCATACATTCAATGCAATTCTAATAAAAATCCCAGCAAATTATTCTGTGGATTTTTATAAACCGATTCTAAAGTTTATACGAAGAAGCGAATACTCAGAATAGCCAACACACCATTGAAGTAGAAGAACAAAATTGGAGGACTAACACTATGTGAGTAAACAAGACAGTGTGATATTGGCAAAATAATAGAAATATGGATCAGTGGAATAGAAAAGAGTGCAGAAATAGACCCACATAAATATGGCCAAAAGACATTTTGCAAAAGAAAATATACAAATGGCAAATAAGCATATGTAAAGATACTCAACATCATACGTCATTAGGGAATTGCAAATAAAAACAATAGTGAAACACTACCACATACCTATTAGAAAGGCCAGCACCAACACCACATGCTGGCAAGAAGGCAGAACAATCGAAACTCGTGTTCGTTAATGGTGGGAATGCAAAAATGGCAGCCACATTGGAAGACAGGTATTTCTTACAAAACATATTCTTACTTTACCATCCAGCAATTGGGCGCCTTGGTATTTTCCCAGAGTTGAAATTTTCCATTCACATAAAACCGTGCACATGAATATTTATGGCAGCTTTTTTCATAATTACCAAAATTTGAAAGCAACCAAGATGTCTTTCAGTAGGTAAATGGCAAAACGAACTGTGACACATCTACACAATGGAATTGTATAAAGGGCTGATAAGAAATGAGCTGTCAAACCATGCAAAGACATGGAGGTCCTTTAAATGCATATTACTAAGTGAAAGAAGCCCATCTGAAAAGGCAACTTAGGGTATGATTCTGACTATATGACATTATGCAATAGGTAAAACAGTAAAATAGTAAAAGGATCAGTGGTTGTCAGGTGTTGGAAAGAGGGAGGGGATGAATACGTGGAGCACAGAGGATTTATCTGACCATGAAACTACTCTATTGGATACTATAATTGTGAACACATGTCATTTTACATGTGTCAAAATCCATAGAATGCACAACACAAGAGTAAACCCGAATGTAAACTATGGACCTTGGATGATAATGTGTGTCAGTGTAGGTTCATTGATTATATAAATGTACACTCTGGATTTTGATAGTGGAGGGGGCTGTATGTGTCTTGGGGGCAAGATGTATGTATGAAACCGCTGTCATCTCCTCAATTTTGTCCTCAACCTAAAACTGCTTTAAAAAATAAAGTCTACTTTTTAAAATGTCAATTTCAGGATCATAGCTTTAAGTTCTGCCTGCTTTAGTTACTCTTCGATGCCTCCAAAGAATTATAGATACAGATATATAGATTCTCCTAGGCTTGTGATGGAGTTATATCTCAATAAACCTATTCGAAGTTGAAAATACTGAAAATAAGCCTATTCTAAGTTGAAAATAAGTCAGAAATAAGTCTATTCTAAGTTGAAAATAAGTCAAAAATGCACTTAATACACCTAACCTACCAAACATCATAGCTTAGCTTACCCTATTTTAAATGTGCTCAGAACACTTATGTTAGCCTACAGTTGGGCAAAATTATTTAATGCAAAGCCTATTTTACAATAAAGTATTGATTATGTAATTTGTTAAATACTGTACTGAAAATGAAAAATAGAGTGGTTGTATGGATATTCGAAGTACAGTTCCTACTGAATGTTTATCACTTTCACACCATCGTAAAGTCAAAAAAATTTAAATGGAACTCTTGTAAGTTGGGGACCATCCGTATATGTATACAGTCATGCATCACTTACAGGGATACATCCTGAGAAATGCCTCATTAGACAATTTTGTTGTTATGTGAACATTCAGAATATATTTACACAAACCTAGATGGTATGGCCTATTACACACCTAGCCTATTGCTCCTCAGGCACAAACCTGTACAGCATGGTACTGTACTAAATATTGTGGGCAATATTAACCCAGTGGTAGGTATTTGTATACCTAAACATGGAAAAAGTAGAGCAAAAATATGATATTATAATCTTATGGGACCACCAGTTGTATATGCAGTCTGTCATTGATCAAAACTTTGTTATGTGGTGCATGACTATGTATATACATATAAATATATATAAATATGTAAATATATATAATAATATGTAAATATTTGTATATATTTTATTCCAGTTTTCCCCTGAAGTGGGAGGTTGAATTTGATATATACTACTCCATCTTGGCTGGAGTCGGAGGTCTCAGTACTTCATAGCTCTTCACTGAACTGTTTATCTGCCACAACTACAAAAGATGGCATATTCTCTTTTAAGTTATGGAGCCCTATTTTTTAAATCTATGTATTAGATAAAATCTGCCACATGTCTATGCGCAAAACCAAAGTCTGAGTCTCTAAAATCTCAGGCCATAATCAAAACTAAGTAGTTTATAAATCTAGAGTCAGATAATGGGGCTTCCTCTTCAGCCTGCATTTGGATAAACCACATGAACCCAAGAGTGTAGCCGTACCATTCAAGGACATAGTATATGGTTCTGCATGCTTCAGCAGGTCAGGTGATGTTTATATAAGTTAAATGGTGGAATGGGACCCTTTAGTGTTGTGTGATGTGGTGGCCTTGATGCCACAAGTTTTGTTGTTATTGTTGTTGAATATATCTGAATTCCTCTGTTGGGGGGGAAAAAACCAGGGCTGGGGCAACTGATCTGGCGTTGCCTACCCATGCCTGACGTGAAATCCACCAGGACCTCTGGGAGAATACCTTTAGTTAAGCAATAGGATTAGAAGCCTGATAGCAGAAAATTAGGAGGTATAGAATGATTGAGAAGTCAGAAAGTGTAGACATTAAATGAAGACAATATATTTAAACAAATTGGATGTGAAGGGAAGTGAGAGATACGGTGATAGGTAGAGAGGGGAAGGATTTCATTTTAGGGATGAAGAGATTTAAACATGTTTGTGGGCTGGGGATGAAGCTAATGGAAAAGGAGAGGAAGAAGATACAAAAACAAGAAGAGATAATTAAGAATTTTCTGGTAGAGGTGGTTAGATAAAGAGCCCAGATAAGACAGATTGGGCAAAGATAAGGAGAGGTAAAGATAAAGGTTAAGTTAGGAGACTTAAAGAATGGACCAGGCATGGTGGCTCACGCCTGTAATCCCAGAACTTTGGGAGTCCAAGGTAGGACCTTGAGGTCAACAGTTTGAGACCGGCCTGGTAAACATGGCAAAATCCCATCTCTACTAAAAATGTGAAAATTAGCCAGGCATGCTGGCAGGTACCTGTAATTGTAGCTACTTGGGAGGTTGAGGCAGGAGAATCGCTTGAACCCAGGAGGCAGAGGTTGCAGTGAGCCGAGATTGCGCCACTGCACTCCAGACTAGGTGACAGAGTGAGACTCCCTCTCAAAAATAAGTAAATATATAAAATAAAAATAAAAGAATGATGAAATACCTGAAAATTCCATTTTCTGGAGGCAGCTGGAATCATGATAGGAAAGATCATTTAAAAATACAGTAAAGAAGTAGAATTGATGACTGGATGAAATGGTTGAGAGAGAAATACGTCTCTGACAACTTCCAGGTTTGGGGATTGAACAGGTTGGTAGATAGGACTGGGGTTAAAACACAGAACTGAGCAACAGATTTGGAAGGAAGGATGAGTTGGGATTAAATGAGTTTAGTTCACATTCAGTCAATTAGCTTTTGCCTAGGAATCTTGAGATCCACAGTGCCCAACTACGAAGATAAACCTCGCTCCCCTCCCCTGCTGGCTTTGTGCTACCTGCAATAGCGTTGCAGAAGCATTTTGCTTTGCTGGATGCAGAAGCAACTAGTCTCTGTTCTTCAAAGACATATGTAGGATATAAGAAATGGATTTTCAGAGTGAATATTTAGTGGATAATTTATTTAACCTATAATCTTAAAAAAAAAAGGTTAAAACACGTTCTTTATGGTGGATATCAAGCTATATATGCTTTGCTGTGAGTTCTTCGTGAAAAATTGCAATCAGACAGTCTCAACTGAAAGGAAAATTTAGGCTGCTCGGGAGAAAGTTTTTACAATTGAAAAACTAAAGGAAAAATTGAAAGGAAAATATTTTAGGAAAGAGAGAGAAACGGAGCGGAGGTAAAGAGGCTAGCCGACAACTCGCAGTTGATTCGGAGCTAATAAGAGGAAAAACTGGATAAATTTTAAAAGGATGAGTGATGGGGGGCGCGGGAGGAGGATGAAATCGGGAAAAATATTGAGAGAGACAGAAAGAAAAGAGAAATTTATTTGAGGTTGGAAATAGAGGGAAGGTACCATTGGAGCGGGTAGAAAGGAAGAAACGAAGTGGGATCTGGGAATGAGTCAGTGGGTGGAGAGAGAATGGGGAGATGACAGGGGATGAAGGGCAGCTGAGTGTGTCCGTGGGAGAGGGACCAAAGAAATCTGGGCGGAGCAGGTGGCAGAGGCAGCCGCGGAGGAGGCCCGGGGAACCTACGGGGATGCTCAGCCAGGCCCAGAGGATGCGCCCTGGCAGTCCCGGAACACTAGGAAAACAAGCAGGCACCGTAGCGAGGACGCGGGGTGGCCAGGCCCAGGAAATCCATCAAGGGGACCTGCAGCGGGGCCTGCTGCCGCCGCCGCCGATGCGACGTTGGCTGCTGCTGCCGTTCCCGCCGGGCTCACCGCGCGCCTTACGGGTCCGGGGACGCGGCGCGAGCCCCTGAGCCCCCCACGGCAGCCCCCGAGCCGGGAAAGACGGCGCCCGGAGCCAGCCCGGAGCTGGGCAGCAGCGGCTGAGGAGGAAGAAGCAGCCGCGGCGGCCGCACCCTGGACGAGGTGAGAGCCTGGCCAGCTCCTGCCGCGGCAGCCCGGGGGCTGAGGACCGCGATGGGGGTGGCCATGTGCGGTGCGCTGGGTCCGGGTCTGGAGACCCGACGCCGGAGAGGGCGTGGCACTGAGTGACTGCTGCTTGGAGAAGGGTAGGGAAGGGGCAGAGTTGAGTTGCCCAGAAATAAAGCTGTGTCCCTGGAGAGGTTAAAGCTTGGGAAGCTCGGTCTCTATCTCAACATCCTTGCTTGAGGCGTAGACATTTGCTGTGTCGGTGGAGGTGGGATTGCAGGCTGCGTCTGTCAGGTTGAGCCGAAGGAGAGAGGAATACATGACTCAGAAGGCTGTGCCAGGATGGGAACATCAGAGATGGTCATGGAAGAAGAGGGATCGGGAAGCGCGCGCGGACGAAAGCACGCACTGCCTTCTCTTACACCTCTTCTTTTTAGGGTTATTTCTGTTAGGTACAGATCGCAGGGTGGGGCTGGTGGTGATTCCCTCTTCTTAGGCTACCTCTCTTCCCCCTGCAGAGCTGGAGTCATGCCTGATTGTTGGATGAGGCTATGCACGACAAGCTCCTAAATTCAATCATTTCCTTTGCTTTGGCCTGGAAGACCAAACAGATCAGGCTCAGTTTTCTTCTTGTAGCGGCAGTAAGATAAAAATTTGTCACACATACGATTTTAGAAGAAGAGATAGACTGTGCCCCAGCCTTTTTGGAAATAAACGTGTCCTCATCACAGCATTTTAAGCTTTTTATTTCATGGGAAGGTAGTACTCATAAATCAAACTACCAGGCATTAGTGGTTCCAGTCTGAGCTAACTGGAGTCTATAAAAAGTTACTTTATTTCTCTAGGCCTCAGTTAGTTTCCTATGCATAAAAGTGGAATTTGGTTTAAAAGAGTACTAAATATAAAACTAAATAATCATTGGATCTGTATCCTATGTTCGGGATAGCTATATTTGTGAACTATGAAATTTAGCGTATTCACTGACACTTAATTTTATTTTTTCATATTACTATCCACTGTTTATGTCAGAAAACATAGGGATGTTCAGTTAACAGTGCTTAAATTACATGTCTTCTAAGAAACCCATAATAGATTACTGCACCCAAGAAATAATTAAGCAAAAAGTATTCATTGTTTGATTTTTTTATAAGGGGAAAGTTTTATTACTTTATACAAATTACTTTTATAGACACAATTACTTTTTAAAAAATGTATATCTATGGGATGTTAATTATTTAGTAAAATACTTCAAAATGTTATTTAAAGCTTGGAACAGGAAAATTAACCTGAATGGGTGTTTATAATTCCAAGACTCCTTAATCAGTTACATACACTGGGTGAATTCTTTTCATCTGGAAAGAAGCATTAATCCTGCAGAATTTAAAATAATGACTCCTTATCACAAAAGTATGATTTTTTTCACTACCTTTGGTTAAGAAAAGTTTGTAGGGTTAGAATTTGATCCTCTAAATTGTGGTTTAATTGTGAAAATAGACAGCAAACGTTCATGGTTTCCTTCATAGTTACTCATCTGACAAACTACATCTACGTTCATCTTTGTTGATGCAATGATAAGTCTTGAAATGTTTTCTAAACATTTCACAACTCCCAAATGAAACAGTCGCGGCAACTTGACTGAGGTTAGTGCTAATTCGCCCTTCATTTAAAACTCAACTCCTCAGTTTAGCATACTTTAAAAAATATAACAACTTTACCTATAGTGTTAGAGGTTTAATGAGTGTTAGAGTATTACAGGTTATAGTTGGGGAGTGGTGTCTTTGGTATGATTTTCTAACTCTCAATCAACTGAAAAATGTAAGAAAGGAGCTCTGCACATTATCCAATTTCGATTTAGTTCAATGTTATTTATTGAGCAATGATGGTGGGGCCAGCACAAACTGGATACAAAACTACCCTCAGATAACTCAGAATCTATAGTTCTATAATATGCTTCAATAACCGCAGTATGGAGTAAGAGCTATAACAGAAAGGCGAGCTGTGGACCCTCTCTCTCTCTGTCTCTCTCTCTCTAAGGAAAGCTGACTTCCCTAACAGGCCATAGAAGGTGGCATTATCTTGGAAAATATGTCAAAATCTTGTCTTTAACTTGTTAAGTCTGTTTCTTTTCTTTATTTTATTTTTTAGTGATGGAGTCTCACTGTGTTGCCTAGGTTGGAGTGCAGCGGTGCTATCCATCAAAGCTCCCTGCAGCCTCCAACTCCTGGGTTTAAGGGATCCTCTTGCCTGGCTTTCAGGGATCCTCCCAAGTAGCTGAGTCCACAGTTGTGCACTACCATTTCTGGCTACTTTTAAAAAATTATTTTGTGTAAATTTGGAGTCTTGCCCAGGCTGGTCTCAAACTCCTGGCTTCACGCAATCCTCCCACCCCACCCCACCCCGCTCCCAAAGTGCTGAGACTATAGGAATGAGCACTGCACCCAGCCAAGTCTGTTTCTTAAACTGATAAATCACAGGACTACTATATAAATGCAGAATAACAAATGATTAATTTATAATGACAATTTTAGCATCTTAGGTAACCAGATTCTCTTTTGCGATCGCAGCAAAATATCTCTTGGTATATGTGCCGTATTTGAGAGCTGAATTACAGCCAAAAGGTTGTTTTTGAAACTTGAATCTAGAGCAAGAGGAATTAATTAGTGGATTCTAAATTTCAAATAATTTGATAGCTTCAGAGTATCAAGGTGTACACATGGGTTCTTTCTTTCCTGGACAGTAAGTGTCCAGTGATGATTATCTTCCCTTCTTAGGTACACCCTTTTTTTCTATCTCTGATATGCTAATATTCTCAGTCAGGTTATAGTCTGGTTTGGAGATCTTGTGACTGTTTCAAGTGTCTACATTTATTCTCTAAATCAGTTTGTCTTAAGTTTAAATTCTAAGTGGCAAGCTTATTTTCTTTAGGAAAAAATCATGGTGGAGGTAGGGAGGTGAGGCTGGGGGACAATATTACAGCCTCTACATGCTGGCAATATAAACCAGGTGGTCAATCACACCTCTGTATGGTGCTAAAAGGCAGGTGAGACCTGGCCAGGTGGCTCACGCCTGTTAATCCCAGCACTTCGTGAGGCCGAGGCAAGTTAATTACTTGAGGTCAGAGTTCGAGATCAGTCTGGTCAACGTGGTGAAACCACGCCTCTACTGAAAATACAAAAAGTAAGCTGGGGCAGGGGGTGGCGTGCCAGTAATCCCAGCTACTCAGGACGCTCAGACAGGAGGATCACTTGAACCAGGGAGGCGGAGGTTGCAGTGAGCCAGATCGTGCCACTGCACTCCAGACTCGGCGACAGAGTGAGACTCCATCTCAAAAATAAAATAAAATAAAAATAAAAAATAAAAAAATTAAAAAAGGCAGATGATCAGAGAGGGCTTTACACAGGAGGTGAATTTTTGTCTGGCTTGACAAGATAACAAAGCCAAGTTGAGTGGGAAGCAAATTTTGCCAGGACACAAGCAAATTTATGAAGCTAGGAAGATGCCTTATTGAAGTGCATCCCATGCTGTCATAAAATTTTCTGTGACGATTTAATTCAAAGTCGATCCCTTTTCAAGTATATAAGTGTTTAAAAAGAGAAATTAAGTGAATTGTCAGCTGTTGGCCATCTGCCTCAATGTGTGCTTTTGAAGCCCAGCAGATTACACATTCTATGCAGATGGATAGCCTGAAACCTGCAGACAACTGTCAGAGGGCAATGACTTCAGAGAAGATTCAGTAAGTTTCTAATATGAAACTTCAGCCACCATAATATGCTTGTCTAGTCATCTCTTTGTTGTTGCTGTTTTACAGCTTTATTGAGATATAATTGACATACAATAAACCGGGCAAATTTAAAGTGTGCAATTTGAAAAGTTTCAGTATATGTATATACCCGTGAAATCATCACCACAATCAAGATGATAGACTTAACCATCATCCCAAAAAGTTTCCCTCTACCCTTTTATAATTCCTTTTTCCCACCCCTCTGCTTTTGTCATTATATGTTACTTTGCATTTCCTAGAATTTCATGTAGATGGAATCATGCAGTATCTACTCTCTGTTGTTGTCTGGCTTCTTTCATTCAGCAGAATTATTTTGAAACCTACCTATGCTGTTGTGGGTATCAGTAGTTCATTTTCTTTTGTTGCTGAGTAGTATTTCATTGTATGAATGTGCTACGCTTTATTAATTTACCATTCATTGGGTTGTTTTGAGTTTTATGGCTATTACCAATAAAGTTGCTATAATTATTTGTGCACATTATCTTTCATTTATCTTGGGCACGTTTCTCAGGGTATATAACACTAGGCATGCTTTTAAAGAAACTGCTAAATTGTTTTCCAAAGGGGTTGTACCTTTTACATTCCCACTAGCAATGTATGAAGGTTCTCATTTCTCCACAGCCTTCCCAATATTGCTACTGTACATCTTATTTATTACAGCCAATTTTAGTGGGTGTGAAATGGTATCTTGTTATGGTTTTTTGATTTAAATTTCCCTAATGATTAATGATATTGAGCTTTTTTTCATGTGCTTGATTATTATCTACATATTTTTGGTGAAGTGTTTGTTGAAATCTTTCCCATTTTCCATTGAGTTGTTCAGGTTTCATTGAGTTCATTGGGTTTGTTTCATATTCTAAATACGGGTTTTATTATATATGTTCTTTGCAAATATTTTCTCCCGCTGTGCAGATTGTCTTTCCATTTTAGTGACACTGTCTTTTGAAGACCAGACATTTTAAAATTTGGTGACAGTAAATAAACATTATCAATTTTTTCTTTCATGGTTTTGCTTTTAATGTCATATTTAAGAAATCGTTGCCTAATCCAGATTACAAAAATGTTCTGTTTTTTCTAGAAGTTTTATAGTTTTGCGTTTTTACCTTTAGGCCTGTGATCCATTTTGAGTTAACTTTTGTATATCAAGGTTCTTTTTTTTTTTTTTTTTTTTTTTGCTTGTCGATGTACGGTTGTTCTAACACTGTTACGAGCACTATCCTTTCTCCATTTAATTGCCTTAGCAGCTTCGTTGAAAGCAATTGATCATATATGTAATTGTGTGTATCTGGGTTTCTATTTTGTTTGACTGATTTATTTAACCTTTTTTTTTCTTCATCTTTTTTTTGAGACAAAGTCTAACTCTGTTGCCTAGGCTGGGGTGCCGTGTGCAATCTTGGCTCACTGCAACCTTCGCCTCCCGGGTTCAAGCAATTCTCCTGCCTCAGCCTCCCTTATCTATCTTTACATCAATACCATACTGATTTAGTTATGGTAGCTTTACATGTCTTGAAATCATGTAGTTAAATTCTTCGACTTTGTTCTTCTCCATCAAAATTGTTTTCATTGTGCTAGGTTCTTGGTATTTCCATGTACATTTCAGAATTCACTTGTAAATGTAGACAAAATATCAGTGGGATATTTGATTGAGGCTGCATTGAGTCTATAGATCAACTTACAGAGAATTGATATCTTAACAATATTGGGTCTTCTGATGCATGAACAGGACATATTATTTCATTTATTTTGGTTAGTGGTTCTCCATTAAGGGCAACTGTGCATCACAAGGGACATTTGACAGTATTTAGACACAAACAACTACAGCATCAGAGCCCCTTTGCTGTACTCACGGTCTTGTGCTTACAGTCTATAATTCCATTCTTCCAGGAGGTTTACTCCCCGAACTGGTGGTATAAAGAAGGAAAGTAGCAATATGAGCACTTTGCGGGCTAAGCAATGGGATAATATCTTTCTTTTATATATATATATATTTTTTTTTTATAGCATTTTAGGTTTGGGGGTACATGTGAAGAACATGCAAGATTGTTGCATAGGTACACACATGGCAGTGTGATTTGCTGCCTTCCTCCCCATCACCTATATCTGGCATTTCTCCCCATGCTATCCCTCCCCCAACTCCCCACCCCCCCACTGTCCCTCCCCTTTCTCCCCGACAGACCCCAGTGTGTGATGCTCCCCTCCCTGTGTCCATGTGTTCACATTGTTCAACACCCGCCTATGAGTGAGAACATGCAGTGTTTGATTTTCTGTTCTTGTGTCAGTTTGCTGAGAATGATGGTTTCCAGATTCATCCATGTCCCTACAAAGGACACAAACTCATCATTTCTGATGGCTGCATAGTATTCCATGGTGTATATGTGCCACATTTTCCCCCGTCCAGTCTATCATCGATGGGCATTTGGGTTGGTGGGATAATATCTTTCTAACGGAACAATTAAATAAACTTCATTTGGCCTTTAATGGACATGAGTTTCAAGTGGCTTCCTGGCCTTTCTTCTGTTGGCCCCTTTGCTAATGTGTGAAGATTTCCTTTATACTCAATCTAATTCAGCTACCATGGGCCACATCACCAGTGCTCACTGTGTTCTATAAATCCTAATATTTTCATTAATCTGCAAGGAAGAAGCAGTATATTCAAGAGGACTTTCTTATAAACTAGATGGAAAGTGTCTTGAAATTTGTCTTTTTAAAAATATCTGTGCATTTTTTGTGCTATGACATTCTTACACGTATCATTCTGTGATTAAATCTCCAGCTTATTATAATGATATCTAAATTCTGAAGAGCCAATTCTAGTTATACCAGTATGACCTTAGAGAAAAGGAAGGGAATACAATTTTTATTTGTCTGCTATTTTGTCAGAGTTAAGTATTTAAAACAGTAAGGTAGATCTCAGAGCCACCACTGTTAAAAATAAATAAATAAATAAATAAATAAATAAAGTAGAAAGAAGAGACAAAGACCCAAACCTTTCAAAATGAAAAACGAATTTTAAATGTGAGGTTATATGCCTATTACCTAATGCTGAGACCATCATTGCATAAAGGAATAAACATAAAAGTAAATTCTTCCCCCCACAGATTTACCAGTTTAACCATTTTAATTGTACAGTTCGGAAGTTGCATATTATTATTCTTGTTATGGAACAAGTACCACCATCCAGCTCCAGAATTTTCTCTCCTTCCCAAACTGAAACTCTGTATCCGTTAAATAATAGCCACCCATTCTCCCTTCCCCACCTTCTGGTAACCACTATTCTACTTCCTGTCTCCATGAATTTGGCTACTCTAACTACTTCATATAAGTGGAATCATATATTTGTCCTTTTGCGTTCAGCTTATTTCACTTGGCATCATCTCTTTTAGGGTCATCCATGTCGTAGCATGTGTTGTAATTACATACTCTTTTGTGTGTGAGATACAGTCTTACCCTATCATCCAGGCTGGAGTGCAGTGGCGTAATCATGGCTCACTACAGCTTTGACCTGCGTTCAACTGATCCTCCCACCTCCGTCTCCCAAATAGCTGGAATTATGGGCAATTATTTTTTGGTATTTTTTTTGTAGAGATGGGATCTCACTTTGTTGCCCAGGCACATAATTATGTACCTTTTAAAAGACCAAATAATATTCCATTGTATATTTATACGACATTTTATTAATCCATTCATCTATTGATGGAAATTTCAGTTGTTTCTACCTTTTGCCACTGTGAATAATCCTGCAACAGATATGGATGTATAAATGTCTGTTTGTGTCCTTGCTTTCAATTCTTTTGGGTATATACTCAGAAGAGGGATTGCTACATATACGGTAATTCTATATTTAATTTTCTTAGAAACTACCATACTGTTCTCTACAGCAGCTGCACGATTTTACACTCCCACCAATGGTGGACAAGCGTTTCAGTTTCCCCATATCTTCATGAACACTATCATTTTCTGTTTTTGTTTTTTAAAATAATTGCCATCCTAATGGTTATAAAATGAAATGTCATTGTGGTTTTGATTTGCATTTCCTTACTGATTCGTGATGTAAACGTTATTTTTAAGGTTTCCTATTTACTGACATATTTACCTTTTCCAGTATTCTTCATTCATTTGTTTAATTCTAGATTTTTATCTGGTATCATTTTCCTTCTGTCTGAAAGAATTTCTGTAATTTTTGTTATTCTTGTGCAGATTTGCTGGTGGGAAATTCTTTTAGCTTTTGTATGTGAAAAAGTCTTTATTTCACCTTCATGTTTGAAAGATATTCTTGCTGGTTATCAGGACTGACTACATACTTTGTGGGGCTCAATGCAAAATGAAAATGTAGAACGCTCCGTTCAGACATTAAGAATTTCAAGACATCAACAACAGAGCATTAAACCAAGAACAGTCCTTCTGAGTGCAAAGCTCTGTGTGACTTCACGGGTTGTACGCACGAGAAACCTGCTCTGCTGGTTATAGAATTCCAGGTGACCACTCTATTTTTTCCTTTAGTTCTTTGAAGATATTGCTCTGTTGTCTTTTTATTTTCTTTTTTATTTTCTTTTTTCTCTTTTTTGACACAGAGTCTAACTCCGTCGCCAGGCACCAGACTGGAGTGCAGTGGCGCGACCTCGGCTCACTGCAACCTCCGTCTCCCGGGTTCAAGCGATTCTTCTGCGTCAGCCTCCCAAGTAGCTGGGACTACAGGCGCGCGCCACCACGCCCAACTAATTTATGTATTTTTAGGAAAGACGGGGTTTCACCGTGTTGGCCAGGATGGTCTCCATCTCTTGACCTCATGATCCGCCCGCCTCGGCCTCCCAAAGTGCTGGGATTACAGGCGTGAGCCACCGCGCCCGGCCTTGTTGTCTTTTAATTTTCAAGTTCTGCTCTCATTCTTATCCGTGTTCCTCTCTATATAATGGGTTTTTTCTCCTGAATACTTAGACATTTTTCTCTTTATCACCGATCTTAAGCAATTTGATTAAAATGTGCCTGGGTGTGGTTATTTTCATGTTTCTTGTGTTTTGGGTTTGTTAAGCTTACTAGAGCTGTGTATTTACAGTTTTTCACAGTTGGACAATTTTCAGCCATTATTTTTTCAAAAATTTGTGTTGCCCCGTATAAGTCCTTTACTTTGGGGACTTCAATCACATATATATATATATATATACATACTAGATATATATATATATTAGATACAATTACATATATATATATTGGATCATTTAAATTGTTCCCATTGATCACTGATGCTCTGTTCACTTTTTGTCTTCCATCTCTTCGTGTTTTATTTTTGGATCATTTTTACTGCTATGTCTTCAAGTTCACTGACTTTTTTTCCTACACTGTCTAATCTGTTGTTAATTCCATCCAGTGTATTCTTCATCTCAGATATTGTCTTTTTCATCTCTAGAAGTTTGTAACTTTCATGCATTAATTTTTATTTTCTTTTTTTGAGATGGAGTTTCACTATTCTCACCCAGGCTAGAGTGAAGTGGCGTGATCTTGGCTTACTGCAACCTGCAATCTCTGCCTCCTGGGTACAAGAGATTCTCCTGTCTCAGACTCCTGAGTAGCTGGGATTACAGGCACCCACCACCATGCCCAGCTAATTTTTGTATTCTTAATAGAGACGGGGTTTCACCATCTTGGCCAGGCTGGTCTTGAACTCCTGACCTCAGGTGATCCGCCCGCCTTGGACTCCCAAAGTGCTGGCATTACAGGGTGCCCAGCCCATGTATTAATATTTAACTTCATTTGATCAGTCTTTGTTCTACTTTCTTGAACATTTGAAATACTATAATACAATTCAAACATTTGTTTTGTTCTGAGTATGTTTCTAGTGATTGATTTTTCTCTTCCAGTACTGTTTCCTGCTTCTTTGCACACCTGGTAATATTTTGATTTGATGCCACACACTGAACATTGTACATATTGGGCGTTGATAGTTTTGTATTCCTGTAAATATTATTGAGCTTTATTCTAGGTCACAGTTAAGTTAGTTGGAAACAGATCCTTCTCGTTCTTGTTTTAAGCTTCATTATGGGGAATCCAAGCAGCTTTTTAAAGATGATTAATTTTCCTCATTACTTGGGTGTTACTCTTCTGAGTACTCTACCCGATATCCTGTTATGTATGAGGCTTTTCCCAATTTAGTAGATGATGAAACAAACTATTTCCAGCCTTGTGTGAGCCAAGGGGATTGTCCAATCTGATTCGCTTGTGTGATTCTTACCACAACTTCGATAGTTTCCTGATACAAATGTACTGATCAGTGCTCAGTTGAATATTCAGGGAGACCCTCCACAGATACCCGGAATTTTCTCTCCTTTCTGGTAGTCTTTCCCATGACCTCTAGCTGCCTTGGCCTTCTCAAATCCCAGCATGATCTCTTCAACTCAGGGAGACCACCAGGCTCTGGCTGGATTTCCTCTCTACTGTCACCACCTGTGAGCTCCTAGGCAGGTAAGTAGGACAGTTGTATGGCTTATTTTGCTTATTCCTCTCTTCTCTTGGATAATTTTCCTATGTTGTCTGATATCCGGTGTCTGAAAATCATTTTTTAATGTATCTTCTCCTATGTTTTAGTAATTTATGTCAGGGGTGAAGGGGAGTGAATACAAACCCTATTACTGCATGCTGTCTGGAAGTAGAAGTGTCTTTCTAGCCATATTATAAATTAGTAGTTTTCAACCCTGACTACATATTAGAATTATCTGGAGGAGGTCTTTAAAAAGCTGATGTAAAGGCTTCACTCCAGACCAATTAAATTAGACTTTTTCAGATTGAGGTGTTAGCATCGGTGTTCTTTAAATGCACTACAGCTTTTCTCATATACAGCAGGGTTACATAACCTGCGTATTCAAGAAGGGGTGGCATTTGTAAACCATTCTGAGAAACTTTTGCATTCTGTCATTTCAACTAAGACACAGAGGTGGTTGGCTTTTATTTTTGATAGTGTGGGCTTATAGGTTTTAAAGAAGAGTCTGGCAAATACAGATCTTTGTCATGAGTATGGCAACCGTGTAGGGGATGGGTTCAAGTAAACTGAATGAAGAGACGGGATCACAGAGAAACTGTTGTGAGTGGTCCAGGGCCAAAGGTAATAAGGGCCTGAACACAGGCACTGGTATTGGGAATGGTGAAGAAGAGATAGGTTGGAGAATTTGAGTTAGAATTGATAAGATTTTTTGATCAATTGAATATGGGAAATGAGGGAGATGGTGGAAACAAGAATTACTCTCCAGTTTATTATCAAAACAAGTAAACTCTCTCTAAACAAATTCCTAGGCCAGAGAGTGAATAGTAATTTCATTAACTGAGATAATATGGTATGAGAAGCAGGTGTCAGGGACATGAGAGAATTAATTTAGTTTGGGATATCCAAAAGGACATGTCTTACAGAATTGTCTCCTGACCTCTAATTTCTTCTGAATCATAGGACAGAGGAGACACTTTAAGCATATATTTTTAGTATATTGTATAATTTTGAAGAGATGTATTTTTCTTCTTTTGACTTGATATTGAAATCTGTTTATATCTCTTAAACAAACATCAGCGAATGCTGCACGACAGTAGATGTCGGCCAGGTGCGGTTGCTCACACTTGTAATCCCAGCACTTTGGGAGGCCAAGGTGGGCGGATCACCTGAGGTGAGTTCAAGACCAGCCTGGCCAAAATGGTGAAACTTCGTCTCTACTAAAAATACAAAAAAATTAGCTGGGCATGGTGGTGGGCACCTGTAATCCCAGCTACTTGGGAGGCTGAGGCAGGAGAATCGCTTGAACCTGGGAGGTGAAGGTTGCAGTGAGCCGAGGTTGCGCCACTGCACTCCAGCCTGGGCAACAAGAGCGAAACTCCATCAAAAGAAAGAAAAGAAAAGAGAGAGAGAGAGAAAGGAAGGAAGGAAGGAAGGAGGGAAGAGAAAGAAAGGAGTTGTCTTCTAGGTGACAAAATATCAAGTCAGACATTACCGCAGACTTGGTTCGGTCTTTGGCTGTCGGTGTGTCCATTCCTCCCTTCTTTGGATAACAACACTACTTTTTTTGGGGGGGGGGGATGGGGAGAATTGCCTTTTTTGCTATGGTGTATAGTCTTGGTGGGAAGTTTGCTTAAGGTAACCTGAGCTAAATGGTGATCTTGAGACCCACACGAGGATGGTCTGATTTTATGAGCCTTGCATCATCAGTGGAAAAACATGAGAGTAGAAAAAAGTGGCCGGAACCAATCGGCCCTCTTGCTACCTAGAACCTTATTGCTTCCCCTATTTCTGCTCCTCCCTATTCCTTCCCCTTCCTATTCCTTCCTCTTCCTATTCCTGCCCCTCCCTATTCCTGCCCCTCCCTATTCCTGCCCCTTTTGAGCCTGTCCTTTTGAGTCTTCAACTGTTCCTTTGATTCTGTAGGTCTCCTCTTCCAGTAAATCCTATTTTCAAAAAAACAGCATAGCTGGAGTCTGTTCACTGATCTTTCCAAAAGGTATGTATGGAGTGTCAGGCAAAATACTAGGTGCTAGAATAAAATGAGGAACAAGATTATCGGATAAAGGCTCTACTCTCACAAGCTTAAGTTTAATGAAGTTGCAGTAGGCCTGGTGAGGACATAGACAGAAAACAAATAAATACACATACAAATAAAGTGATTTCTGATATTAATAAAGTTTATTAAAAAATAAACTTTGTTAGACAGGAATTGAAGCAGGAGGCGAAAGAACTGCAAAACCCTTCAGGTAGAAATAAGCTAAGTGTGTCTGAGGAACAAAATGAACAGTGCAGCTGGAGCATAATAAGTAAGAGGAGGGGGCAGAGGTGAACCTGAGCCAGGTCACCTGAGACCTCACAGGCCATGGTAAGAAATGGATGTTATTCTAAGGACATTGGGAAGCCAATGAAGGTTTAAAGCAGGAACATCATATGATCTGAAAATGTTAAAAGGTCACTTTGCTGTTGGAGAACAGACCTTAGGAGGCTAAGAGTGGAAGGAAGGGAGCTGCTTTGCAGGCTGTTCCAGTAAGTGGCACCAATGGGAGGTCACAGTGGTTTACATCATGGCATTAGCAGCGGGGCTTGTAAGAAGAGAAGGTCTGGGCCTTCTAGCAGATAACTTGGTACCCTGCAGATCCTGAAAACAAAACCAACAAATAAGATAACTCAGGGATAAAGAGAGGCATCTTCATTGTTGGGTCCTTCTATTAGGCTATGTTCGAAGCCTCTGTTTGAGGTTTTTTGTTTCACCCTAGTGGAGATTTTCTCCCCCACTCATTATGAGGCTGGGAGTTAGATGGTGGGACAGAGTTAGAGGTCACTCAAATGAAAAGAACCCTGGATAATATTAAAAATATCTTCACACAGCGTTGCGTATGGCGACCAAATGGGGGTAGTGCCCACGGTGGGAAGGGTAGCAGATATGGTGGTGGTATTCCTCAAGGCCAGGGGTCCCCAGCCCCCAGACCGTGGACTGATACCGGCCCATGGCCTGCTAGGACCTGGGCTGCACAGCAGGAGGTGAGTGGCAGGCCAGCGAGGAACATTACCCCTGAGCTCCAACTCCTGCCGATCTGCAGGTCAGCAGCAGCATTAGATTCTCACAGGAATGTGAACCCTATTGTGAAACGAGCATATGAGCGATCTAGGTTGCCTGCCCCTTATGAGAATCTAATACCTGATGATCATTCCAAATCCATCTCCCACCCTGTCCGTGGAAAAGTTGTCTTCCTTGAAACCGGTTCCTGGTACCAAAAAGGTTGGGGACTGTTGCCCTGGGACTCTTCAACCTCTTTATGAAATTGCCCGTTCTTTAAGTTCCAAACAGAACTCCGTCACGATTTTATATCACGAAACCTGACATCTCATGGCAACAATATTATCATGACCATCATAACTACATATATAATTACATGATTAATATTTATCAAGTAAATGACAAATGCTAGGCCCTATCTTAAACATTTTATAAGCATAATAGTATTTAATTCTCACTATAATTCTGTGAGAAAGATGCTATCACGATCCCCGGTTTTATGGAGAGGTTAAGTAATTTGACAAGATCACACAGTTAAGAAATGGTAGAGGTTGTGTTTAATTGGCAGTTGTTGATTTTCTGTTTCATGTATATTAGAGTAATTACTTTTGTGCATCTTGTATGTTTTAAAATTTTTTTCCTAGGTTTTCTTTTTGTTAAAAAGTAAAGCAAAACAAAACAAATGAAGACTGTAAACCAAAAGCCTTTGGTAGAACTTGAACAAAAATCGTATGGTCTCCAAGTTAGCATAACAAATATGAGAATGTCATCTGTTTAAAACCCATAAGCTGCGTGATTAAAGTTTGACCATGTGAGAATTTGCTTTCTAATTTATATGGCACACCACCTGAAAGTCAGCACAGAGAAATATATGACCTGTTTAAAACGAAAGGAAGTGTACCTGGGCACAACCAAGAATCTATCAAAAAAGCATCGGAGAGCTCCATATTAAGGTTAATAAAAATAGGTGAACTGCACATTTCAAAGGAGAATCTGGGACACTATTCAAATAACAAAGACTTAAAGCAAGCTGGGCTCACTGCCCGGAATAATAGGCACATGCATTTACAGAATGAGGAGATTCTGTCCTCTGTATGCACGCTCATTCACACTCACATCTAACCCCACCACACTAGCTCAGGGAAAGCAGACGCAATGAAGGAAATGTGAACGTGAACAGCGACCCTAGTGTCCAAACAACACTATCAAATGTTAGCATCCTTTTTGTCTCCATGAGAGTCTAATGTGTAACATCTTTGGCTGTATAAACCTTGACTTTGAAATCTCCAAGTAAACATTTCAACCAAAATGTACAGCTGTATTGTAATTTCAGCAAGAAAGATTTTCATTGTTTGCACATATCTTCAAAAGGAAAAAAAGTGTACTTGGTAGTAACTGAAAGCACATTCTTGAGTGAGGATGCTTTGGTGGTGTATTCTAGAGACTGGGAAAGGTCCTACTTGTCACTCCCAAATTTTCACCATACATCTAGTTTCCTGCCATGCAGCCTTAAAAAACTGCTCTGACTTCTTTGCCTTTCTTTACTGTAGAGAGAATAATAGCTTCTTCGTGAACGGGAGGGCTAGGTTTCTAACTCTGCAGAATGATCTTGGATTGAGGAAAGGTTCAGAAGTCTGTGTATTAGATACTATTACTATTACTGCATACCAAATCACCCCAGTGGCTGAAAACTATAAGTATTTAGTACTCACAGTTTTGGAAGGTCAGAAATCTGGGAGCAGCTTAGCTGGGTAGGATTGCCTCAAGTTCTCTCATGAGGTTGCAGTCAAGCAGTCAGCTGGGGCTGCTGTCATCTCAAGACTCGACAGGCACTGAAGGATCCACTTCCAGTCTCAGGCACATAGAATTTGGCAGGCTTTAGTTCCTGTCCAAACTATAGGTCTGCTTTAACAGGGTAGCTTAGTTCCCCCAGCACTACTGATCTAAAAGGGAGTGTGCATATTCAAGATGGACATGCCACGGTTGTTTTTGCTTCTTAAAAAATAACCTCATCTCAGAAGTGACATCCCATCCCTGCTGCCTTCCTGTAGTCATTAGAAATGAATACCAGATCCATCCCAGACTCAAGGAGAGGGAATTATACAAAGGTTTGATGACCAGGCATCATTAGGTACCAACTTAAAGACGGCCTATCACAGTCTGCATTCATTATCTGAGCTGCTGTATAGCAGAGAAGCAACAGAATTAGTTCCCTCTCTTTCTTCTTCTGGAATAAGGCTAGTACAAACTAAGCACAAGAGGGAAGGGGAAGGATAACCAGAGCTGAGGCTGAAGACTTAAAGATTTTCATCTATATCCTTAAACAGTAGCAACCTCAGACTCGACTTGCTCGGTCATCCCTTCAACGCCCCCAGAAGACATTGCTGGCAGTGACTGGCCCTGGGGACTTCAGCTGTCTTCTTGAATGCTTTAAAGGCTGAGGTTCACATCTATGGATCCAGTGTCCTATCTGAGGGTAGGTTAAAAAAGTGGCATGAGGGACTCAAGACTAGAGAAGTGGTAAAAATTCAGGCCCCAGGTTCCCACCATGAGGCGCTAGGAAGCCGTAGAAGAAAAATGCAAATGTCACACGCCTGCAGGCGCCTGGCAGGTAGCATAAATAAGTGAACCTGCTCAGGTATAAGGGCACAGGGAATAGTGTTGGCGACTGTGACTCTGACTGTGACTTTCTGGACCGTTGACCAAACAAAATACATGAGTGAGGGCAAGTCTGTAGGATAGTACCACCAGCAGGGGGCACCTTGCAGGTGGTTTTCATTGTCTCAAAATCAGGTTTGGTACTTGGGGGATGAGCAACTATTTACAGTGGAGAGGCTGCGGTTTGAATTATCCTACACTACTTGAAATCACTACAGGCTGCATGGAGGAAGCAGCATGGCCGCTTTGATTTCCGGAACCACCTGTAGACGATGTGAAAAGAATAGAGGTGAGGCGGATTTGGTTTTGGAGGCGAGTGAGCCGGTGCCTCTAAATGAGAGCTGGGGCTCAAGGTTTTCTTAAAAAGATAAGATTCTTGAAAAATTGCACTCTAGTTACATTAGTGCCGACTCATGAGGTCACCTGTTTTTCCCTCTCCCATTATCTCCCTTTCCACCCCATTCTACCCCTCTCCCATGATGCCCTAAACATCACAGAAATTTGCCCTTGAGATGTAATACTATTTGGAAGGAGGTTGGAAGAGCCGGCCTTGGCTCAGAGAGTTGCTTTTACCTTGTGGTATCTTAAAGGTGCCACCCGATGTCCAACCGTTCATAACAGACAGAGAGCTATTTATTGCCAACAAGGTCAGCAGAACAAGGCACTAGAGAGCACCAGAGAAAATGCCTCTAAAGATTTGGCTTTCGGCATATCATCTGAGAATGAAGAAGTTGGGCTTGGACTAGGAAGAAGCAGGTAAGACACTCCCTGAATCACGAAAATGCAGGATCAGATCCTGTCTTTATTTAAAGTTTTCATATTTTGTTTATGGTGGACTTTTCTGCATTTTTTTCTAAAATATTACATTAAAATACTTGATTATTGAGTTTTTGGGACCCTTTACATTTTGAACCTCAGGTGAGTGCCTTGCTCCTCTCATCCTAGTTCCAGCCCTGGATACCTTCACGGTGGAATCTGTTTGAACCCAGTTGATCTGGTCCATCAGCATCAGGCCCTTCTGGTTTGGATTTTTTCCCCCTCCCTCTATCTCCTGAGAATGTACTGAAGCCAACAAATAAAGGATGCAATCATTCTCTTCTGTATATCACAAGCTCTGAGCTTCGGCCAGCTTGGGTAACTTTTGTTTGAATAAAAGATTATTTGGGCTGAAAAGAATTGTGGTGGTTAATGTTGGATGTGTTTGTTCTTTTACCAAACTGATATAATTTCCAATGTCATTAACCGTTTTTTCTGATTGTTTTGTTTTGGTTTTTGAGACAGGGGCTGGCTCTTTCACCCAGGCTGGAGTGCAGTGGCACGATCTCCAGGGACTGTGGCCTCTGCCTCCCTGGCTCAAGCCATTTCCCGCCTCAGCCTCCTGAGTAGCTGGGACTACAGATGTGCACCACCACACCTGGCTAATTTTTTTGTATTTTTTTGCAGAGATGGGTTTCACCATGTTGCCCAGGCTGGTCTCGAACTACTGTGTTCAAGCGATCTGCTTGCCTCAGCCTCCGATAGTGCTGTGATTACAGGCATGAGCCATAGCACCCTACCCCAGTGGCATTAACTCTTAAAGCCACTTGAACTTTGCAAAGATAAAGGACGGCAGAGTTTTGCTCTTCTTTTGTCCAGGATTGCCAGATGTTTGATACTGTACTCGACAGCTCAGTATTTTGGCATTTTATGTGCTAAAATGAAAATGAAAACGAAAGTGAA
The DNA here is from genome assembly GCA_036589455.1 of Ateles fusciceps. Taxonomy (NCBI): domain Eukaryota; kingdom Metazoa; phylum Chordata; class Mammalia; order Primates; family Atelidae; genus Ateles; species Ateles fusciceps. The sequence goes on from JAZHEH010001943.1 coordinate 84,772, forward strand.
TACACAATGTGAGATTTTTCTCATTAAAATTTCTTCCTCATCGTGTGAAGTTTTCTGAGGCTGTATCTCAGATATTTTTGAACCTTTGCCAGCTGGAAGAAAGGACAAAACACAGCTGTTCTAAACTGCCAAGAAATTGGCTGGTGCATAGAAGAGGGAGTTTGTCTTTGTTGTATATTTTGCCTTTGTCCTGGGAGTGATTATTTTGACCAGCACTTTTGATTGTACAGATATGAGCCGGGTATTTAGCAGAGCGTAGCTCCTGATTTTAGTCAAGTAATTCACTGCTGAGATTTCAGATTATGACGTAAAATCTTCTGCTTAATAGCAATAAAAGCTGACCTGAAAAGTGTGTTTTCTTTTACATAATACAGTTATTTAAGGATTTCAAATATTCTTAGGAGATACACATTAAATCTTTAGAGGTGACGAATCTACACCTTACTCTCAATGGTTCATCAAAATAACATTAATGATTGTGTGCTTGTGTGTGTGTGTAAAGAGAGAAAACAAATGTGGCAAAATGTTAATCTATAAAGCAAGTGAAGGATTTATAGGACTTTATTATGCTAGTTTTACAACTTTTCTATATGTTGAAAATTTTAAATTTTTCAAGCTGGAAAGTTAAAAAAAAATCAATGTTACTTTTCACTCGTATGTGTGTATGAGTGAAAGCTGTTGTGTATGGCTTCAGGGACCAGCTAATAGATGGCACGATACAAGAAACGAAGGCAAGGACCGTGACTATATATGGTGTCTTGCCCTTAGAAATATTTTTTCTTTTTTTTAAGAGACAGGGTCTTGCTCTCTGTAACCCAGGCTGGAGTGCAGCGGTGTGATTACAGCTCAATGTAGGCTCAACTCCTGGGCTCAAGTGATCCTCCCACCTGTCTCCAGAGTAGCCAGGACTACTGGTGTGCAGCACCATGCCCAGATAATTAAAAACAATTTTTTTTTTTGTAGAGACAAGATCTCGCTATGCTGCACAGGCTGTTTTCAAACTTCTGACCTTAAGTGATCCTCTTGCCTCGGCCTCCTAAAGTGTTGAGATTTAGGCGTGAGCCACTGAACATGGCCGTAATTCTTCTTTTTTTCTAATTCAGAATCCAATCCAAGATCTGAACTAGGACCATGCATTCTATTTTGTTATTGTTATCACTATGGATTTTTAGAGCAGTCTGGATTGATTGACACATGTTCCATCATTGACTCTTACTGAAACTACTTGCACTGTCCCGGAAAATGACTCAGATTTTAGCGATGGCGTGATTGTCGTGAATGCCTTGGAAGCTATTTATGAATTTATTACAGTATTGTTTCTGGTTCCAGAAATGTATTTATCGACCCTAACATCAGTCCCTTTGAGGGCTGATATCTATGTTCAAATCAAGGAGAATTATTCATGTAATTCACACAAGTCTTCCTTTACTATTCCAACCCCCTTTCCAGAAATTTACATACCATATTTCTTGCATGATTTCCCCTCTCCCAACATCAGATACACATAAATAGTGAGTGTTGAAAGAATGAGGGGGGGGGTGTGTGAGTAAATTACCACCAGCTGTCTGAAGGCTTGGTCATAATTTCTTTCCTTGAGGTTTGAGGTTTTTGTTACAGCTGACAGACAAGGCTAACCATTGAAAAGGATGGATCTGAATTCAGGCACACACACACACACACACATACGCACACGCACACGCACACGCACACACACACATTCCTCAAGTCAGATACAAGATGGAGGAAATGTCTACCTTTTCTGCTCCCTAGACCTCCAGCCTGCAAGTGAGGAAATCCACTTATGCAGCTTCCTTGCCAATGCTTTGGTCTCACATGATAAATCAGAAAAGATGAGAAACGGAAAATCTGGGTCACTGGCCTAACCCTAGAGAGCAGTTTGGAGCAGAACTGAAATTAAAATTCACGACTTCTATACAGTATTGGAGTCCTGCCTGATATGCAAACATTAATGAAAAATAGCTATGATTTATAGGATGCTTAAAATGAGCTGGACAATGAATTAAACACTTTTCACATATTAGCTCATTTTGTCCTTACAATGGACCTATTAGGAAGTTATTATCATTAACCTTGTTTTACAAATGAGGAAGCTAAGGCACAGAGTTTAAGTAATGTACAAAATCGCAAGGCTGGAAATTGACAGAGGAGGAGGATTGGAACCCATCTCCCTGACTGGAGAGCCTGTAATCTTAACTGCTCTGCTATGATGCCTGCCAGCAATCTCAGCTGAGCTGCACTGCTCTTCCAGATGAACGGGACCCTAGGCACTCACCCACAGGAGACCAGGGTCCTGTGAGTAAATTACCACCAGCTGTCTGAAGGCTTGTTCGTAATATCCTTCCTTGAGGTTTGAGGTTTTTGTTACAGCTGACAGACAAGGATAACCATGGAAAGAAATGGATTTGAATAAACACACACACACACACACACACACACACACACATGCACACACACACACACACATGCACATGAAAATTTTTCCTTCTACCAGCGGAAAATACAATTTTTTTCATCAATACTATTCTTAAGTTGATTTTTTAATTGACAAATCGTAATTGCATATATTTATGAGGTACGATGTAATGTTTTGATATATGCATACCCTGTGGAATGTTGAAAACAAGCTAATAATTCTTAAAATTTTAAAATAAAAGCACTGTATTTTATAATCCCAATATATGATACAATTTTACATTGCTAGCATACTTCATTACTCTATTTAGATGCTACCCTCTTTAGAAAAACTTCTCTAGTGGAATTTAATTAATCACTCCCTCCTTCATGTTCTGCTTGGTGTGTACCTTTATTGCAGCATGTTACGCAATCTGGTTTGTATTATGGTTTGATGAACGCTTGCCTGGCTTTCCACACTAGATTTTAACACTGAATTTCTGTACTAGATTTTAGCAACATCTAACACATGATCTGTGTTTGTTGAATTAAAGGAACTAAGTTAACCAGATTGTCCTGGGGTTTTATCAACTGTGGAAATAAAGTTAAGTCCCATGGGCATTAGCTACCTCCGAACTCCCGCCTGTTCACTTAGGAAATGAAGTCTCTTACAAAGTCCTCTGTACCCCACCAATATTTCTGCTTATTATAAGAATTGTTTTCTCTTCTAATCTGCTTCTGGTCCTGATTTTGGTTGTTCTGAGGACAGGCCCTTTGCCTACTACGTGTAGTCTTCAGAGCCACACATCCTCCTCCAAACTCTCCTGTCTCACTCCTCTCCAGCCACTGAAGGGCAGACCTTTTCATTCTTGTACATACAATAGTTTCTCTCCAGGTTACTTAGACACCCTGGGTAGCCAGGAACACCCATCCAAGCTGCACGTCTGCCCGTTCGGTTCCTCTGTTGTGCTAAACAACAATTTGAATTTATAAATTCTATTGAACAGTTTTTCATCAAGTGAAACCAGTTTCATTGTACCTGGAAACCTGCTTCTCTTACTGCCTATTAGTTAATCTTTCTAAGGCTCTGTTTTCTCTTCTGTAAAAAAGGGTTGCCTTGCTAGGATGCTCCCTGACATGTTTCACTTATCTTTATTGCCCTTATATCTGACATATTGTAGTTATTTCTTTACTTATTATCAGTCTATACCAGTAGATTGTAAGATCCATGAAAACAGGGTCTTTGCTGAGCTTTCTTAAATGACTATATCTCTAGAATAAAGAGTAGTGCCTGACACGATGTTTCACATGAATAAATGAATGAGATAATGCATCAGAAATACTGTGTACATATTAAGGCATTGTCCCAGTTGTCTATTCCTGCATAAGCAATCTACCCCAAAATTCAATGGCTTAAAACAACCATTTTATTATATCTTATGATCTTGTGGGCCAGTAATTTGGACAGGTCTCAGTTCAGCAATTTGTTTTTCCCGTGCGGTATTGACTGGGTCACTTGGTGGTGTTTAGTGGAAGGCTGGGCTGCTCTGGAGGTTCCAGGTAACTTCACTATGATTCTATGCCTGATGCCTTTGAGGACTGCTGAATGGCGTTCCCCAAGTGACTTCAAGACCTCTCCTCTCTATAGCTCCAGCAAGGTAGTTGGATTTCCTTCATGGGACCTCAGTATATCAAGAGGCCTAGTGGAAACTGCAAGGATTTCTATTGCCCAGGTTCAGAAGTTTATGGCCTACAACTGCATTCTACCGGTCAAGCAAGTCATGAAGAGCAGCTTAGATCCAAGGGAGGAGAAATCGATTCTACTTCTGAATAAGAGAAGTAGCAAAACAATTGTAGCCATTTTCAATCTACCACATTCCTTTTTCTTTGGCCACAGACATTATTACCAAAAGTGAAATAAACTCACCCTCTCCTAAAGCCCTCCAGAGTTTCCTGACATTGACTGCATCAGCACAGAAGTCCACTTTCTCACCATCTAGCTCAGGTTCAGGTGATGATGAGGCTCCTGGCATTCAGCCCCTTGAATACAGTCCCCCCTGATCTGAAGTCATTGGGCCTCTCACACCTAAGAAACAATGAGACAGAGATCGGATAACTGTGATAGACACGCCCATTCAAAGAATCAGAGAACAGAGGCGTACAGCAGTCAGGAGTCCACAGCAGTTTTGAAATCTAGCTGAGTACATGTTACCAGTTTCTTGATTAGGGCCCAGCCCTGCTCCCGGGATGATCCCCTCTGGCTCTCCGTCAGTCCTCTGGGCTCTTGGCTCCCTTCTTAAAGTCATTCTGCTTCATCCCTAAGAAGCAATCCTTGTTTTTGGCTGGGTCACTTTCCCAGCCTGCTTCTCTAGGCAGGTTGAGGGTCTGAAGGCATCTTTTCATTCTGTACTCTCTTCATCCTTTTCAGTCCATGCTGGTATAATTCACTTTAAAATGTTACAACATCTTATGTACTAATTGATGACCAACTCCACGAGGCAAAAGCCACACCCACATTTCATTCTGAAGCCAGCTCTTTTTCACCTTGTATGGGCTACCTGTGAGTCTGACATGGGATAACAGAACCTTAAAATTCTTAGAAACTCTTTTATCCAGTGGAGAGGTACATTGCCCAAGACTTTAGAGGCCTTTCTGTTTAACTAAAAGGATATATGAGGCATCCCCTTAATCTTTTTGAGGTCTTAACCATGGGTCTAGCTGTCACATCTTGGATTTTATTTTTGCCTTGAAGCCATTTCTTATTTTGAAAGCTCTTCCTGTCTAGAGAGATTGAGGATAAGAGACAGTTTGATGTTTGAACCCAGCAAAGTCTATGGTCGTACCGCCCTGAATGCGCCCAGTTTCATCTGAACCCAGCAAGTCCTGGCTCTTTATATTTCCTGTAAATTCTTCCTAAAAACCAAATGGCTCTTTTTTAACCCATCTTTCTTTTTTTAGCAGTGCCTTATCACAATGTGACTAAAAGAAACCTCTTTGTATTTTTGAAATTCTGCTGAAAATCTCCTTAGCCAGATCCTCGCCTTCACTGGGCACCTTTTCTATTTTCCCACGTTATCAAAGACAAAGGTTTCGATAAACTTTCTGCGACTACATAACACAGGTCGTTTTTTCACCCGCCACCCCAGGATGTTTTCTTCACTGTCCTTCACAGTCTCTCCAGCAGTCTCCTCGATGTCCTTCCAGACTTCACCAACGTTTTTCTCGAGGCCTTTCCAGCTTCTGCGGCAACCAGGTACCAAAGTCGTTGCCATTTGATTTCAGTTTTTGTTATAGCAGCAGTCCACTTTCAGATACCAAATTTAGTTCCAGTTATCAATTGTCACTTAGTAAACTACTCCAAAACTTAGCACAATAAACAATGTATCGTATCTCATGATTTTCGTAATCAATAATACTAGCATGGCTCAGCAGGGCAAATTTACTCCGTGGTGGGCACAGCTAGGGGTGGTCAGTTGTGTCCAGCTGAAGGAAGACTGCTTAACACATAATGCCTGGCACTCTGATGGGAACTGCTGGTTACTGGGCTTAGCTAGGCCCCTCCCCTTGTCATGTAGTCTCAGGGCCTCTGCACATGGTTTCTCTGGCATGGTAGTTTGACTTATCCAGCAGCTTAGGCCTTAGAAGACATGTCCCAAGAATCTCACATGGAAACTACAAGGCTTCTTACTTTCCTAGCCTTGGCAGTCAGACATTTCTTCTGCTGTGTTCTATTAGTCAAGTAAGTCTCTAAGTGTAGCCCATATTAAAAGGAGGAGAATTAGATTCCACCTCTCAATGGGAGAAGTAGCAAATAATTTGTGGTCATCTTTAATTGAATACAGACACTATATCCTTGATCTTAGAATGATGCCTCTTGGTCTGGAAAGGACATCTGTTTTGAAACCCAAGGTTAGAGAGACAGACGTGGAGCCGTGATGGATGGAAAAGACATCATGTTCTGACTAACCAAGTGGTTACAGGGATCACTGAAGTGACGGATTCTGCAGGCATGTTGTCCTCCTATCTAAGTGCCCAGCAAATGTTACATGTCAAAATTAGGGAAGCGGTATGCAAAATGGTTAGGCAGGCCATTCTGAAACAAAACTGATTAGTTTCAAATCTCAGCTTTGCCATCTATCTGCTTTGTGAATTTAGGCAGTGTAATTAACCTCCCTGTGCTCCACGTGAGTCATCTGTAAAGCAGAAATTAACTAGAGCCGACCTCAAAAGACTGTTGTGACGATGAGAAGAGTCAGTACACACAAAGCTTTTAGAGGAGGATCTGGCAAAGATATATTAAACAGTTATTTTTATTATTGATTTATAAGTAAGTTATGGAGTAATCTATATCAACGTCAATAATCCTTTTTACCCAGAATCAAGTTGGAGAGAAGAAAGGGAAAATGAATATTAAAAACTGAATGAAAGGTGAAAGTACCATTGGAATATTTGGAGCTGAGTGTAAAGACTGTGACACCTTCTGATTTTTGTCCCTTATCATCAATTCAGGTATTCCCTGAAGCATAATGAGTTGATCAAACTAAGAGGGGTACACTCAGGAAAGAATAACATGAATAGTTTTATTTATCAATGTCATTTACCCGTATTATTTCAGTTCTAAGCCAGAAAACTGAGAGCAGGTACACACATAACCATCCTTGGTTGCAAAATGGGAATAAAAAGCAATGTGTTAGGATAGGCCAGGTTATGCTTCAGTAATAAATAATGACCAAATCCCACTAACTTACTACTGAAAATGAATTTCTTGCTCATTCCACATGTTCAATTTGGGTTAGCAGGAGGGCTCTGACCATCACAGTAACTCAGAGACCTAGGTAGATGAAAGCTTCATTTTACATGTATCGATCTTCAAGGATCAATAAAACAGTGGAAACTGAAAAGGGTCAATTTCGTATTGGCTCTTAAAAAATGTCTGCATTCTTCTTCGAAGTGACCGCATGAGACTTCCTCTCACATTTCAACCACGGAAACAAGTTACATTTCATTGCTCAAAAGCCATAGCGAAGTTAAAATGGGTTGAGGAAGAACACAGTTACCATGTATCCACAAGGAGAAAAGCTTAACGAAAAGCCAGAAACCATTACGTATAGTGACTGATAGATTGCATTATTGTTCCACAAATATTTATTCTCCCCTCCTGCACTCTGTGGGCAGACTGTACTTTTCTGCACCAATGACTTTGGACTTGGCCATATTACTTACTTTGCTGAATGGAAAATGGCAGAGGGAGAGCGTGCCAGTTCTGAGCAGAGACCTCAACAGACATCATGAGTCTCCGCCAACTCTCTTGCACTCCTGCCCTCTTCCATGAGAAGATAATTGCAGATAACCACGGCTTCTTTAGTGTGGGTCCTGGAATGACACCCATGCCCAACCAATCCATATCTAAACTATAGATTCTTGAGGGAGAAATGGATGTATGTTGTATAATACTGAGATTGGGGAGTTCTTTGTTAAGCACCATGGTTTCAGCAAAAAGATGACTAATACATTGATCCAACACAAGGATTTCATGAGACTAGCTACTACAGATATGGTTTGCATGAAAGATATGAAATAGGACCTTAGTAGCTAGTATTCTAACAAATGTAAAGTAAAATGAGATGGTCTTATATTATTTATATATTAGCTAGATATAGATCTAAAATATCTTTTTTTAAAATTTTTTATCTTTAGATCTAAAATATAACTATCCAAATTATTTACATATTAAATAAGGAAAATAATTAAAAGGAGAATTTCTACTGCTTTTGAGGCTAAGATAATAAAATGAGAAAGTCCTTTTATCCCAGGAAAATAGTCTTTGGTCTGTTCCTGCCACTATAGCAAAATACCTTAGACTGGATAATTTATAAACAATAGAAACTTATTTCTCACAGTGCTGAAGGCTGAACCAAGATCAAGGCGCTGGCAATTCAGTGTCTGGAAGACCTTGCTCTCTGCTCCCAAGATGGTGCCCCGTTACCGCATCCTCTGGAGGGAACAGACGCTGTGTCGTCACATGGCTGGAGGGACAGAGGACAAAGGGACCAGAGTAATCCCTTCAACCTCTTTTATAAGTGCCCTAATCCGATTCATGAGAGTAGAGTGCTCATGCCTTATCACTTCCTAAAAGGCCTCACCTTTTAGTACTATCACACTGGGTATTAAGTACCAATGTATGAATTTTGGAGGCATACATACATTCAAACCATGGCATAATTCAAAAGAATAGAATGATAAAGGAAGAAAGCTCTTCATTGAGGCATTCTTTATAAGAGTCAAATATTAGAAACAGCATAACTATGCATAACTATGCAATAATAGAATATTTTAAGTAATCTATGGTTCTACTAATATTATAAAATATTGTACAATCATTAGGCTAATAACTATGAACTTTCCCTAACAATAAGGACACATATTTACTAAGCAAAAAGCAGAGAATATAAACTTATATCTAAGCTGTGATCATAGTTATGTAAACAGATATTTAATATCTATGGTTAATGACTAAAGGGAATATGGAGAAATTTACACGTTTGTGCTGCAGCTATATGGGTAAATATTTTTCTTTTGAAATCTAACACAAAAAATTGTTCTTTTGACAATAAATATCATTTTTAAAAAAACAAAGAAATTTCCCTTCTCAAGAATATACCCATGTGTGTAAGAAAGAGTTGGTGTTTGGATTAAAAGATGCATTTTTTTAAAGAGTGGAAAAAATGCAACACGTTTTTAATATTGAAGATCCCTGGGTATTCTGAGTAATCTATATACCTTTCTGTATTTTTCAAATGTTTTTTATAATGAATGTGTTATAAACTTTTAAAAAAAGTTATTTTAAAAATACATGAGCATATTTTGTAGCATCTTTTCTGAAACCCCACAGCTCACCTAGTTAATGCTATCGTTTTTTGAATGCAATGCACAGCTGTCTGTATATAGAGTTCCTCCCCCATAACTCGGTAGCCCATAATTTTATTTCAGACAAAGCTAAATATAGCCCCAACTTTGGTATGAAGGATAGAAATATGACTCTCCCTGTCTTTTTTCTTCCCCCCTCAAAGGCAACAGGATATTCTTTTCAAGATAGGTGGCCTGTGAGCCTTGTCTAAGATCAAACTGGACCTTGAAATTTTTCCTGGTAACATTCTGAGCTCGGGAGCAGTGTGGTCCTACCCATAAACCACGTGTTGGAGGAGCGTAGACTAGGGGCCTTTTAGACAGTTCCGCTAAACTTTCAAATGTTTTGTTATCCTCTCCTCCCCACCACTACTTTGTACTGGTATGTAGGGGAACTTATCTAAGAGCTAAGAGACAAGATGACAGGTGTCCCCAAGAACACAGACTCCCACAGTCTCACCGATACCTAGACTTGCCAGGTTCTTCCTGAGTTAAATGCCTACGAAGCCTGAAAGAATCAATTCATTCTGGAGAGTCCTGTGGGTTGTATCTTTAGAAATTCAGGCAACCTATCTTTGGGGCCATCCAGTGGAGAACACAGCCTGTATCAGAACCTTTGCAGAGACTTTGGGCCTTTTTGGGTCTCAAATTCAGCATCTTTGAAACAAGTACAATGAAATCAACATTGCCATATGTGGGCACTATAAAACCTTTTGCAAATTAAGAAAAAGGTCAGTGATCATGGTAATAATAACAGTAATTATGTCATTTAATAAAACGGTCTTATTTTAGAGCTAAAAAGGAGCTTCAGGGCAGCAAGCACTCTAATTATAGTATGTCTGCCTCGTTTAAACCTTGATACAGAAGTACATGGTACAGGGTCTGAGGCAATGCCATCTCCAAAAACCCCTTTTCCATGATCTTAAAACAGTCACAAGGGAGAGTCTAGGTCCTGATGACTACTGCCTTGAGGCTTTTCTCATGCTCTGGGAGTCAGGCAGCTTCTCCTTCCTTGAAGCTATTGGTTAGAGCCCAGTTGCTGGCGAAGCTGAAAACCCAGGAGGCAGAATACCGTAAAACAGATGTCTGAAATGCAGGCAGCTAATTAGGCTGTAAGGTTTTGCAGGGATGCTTCCCTTCCTGAAGAAGGGTCCTGTCCCTATATTAATGGTGAAACTGTCTTGTCACATCCCTAGGAAGATAACATCGTGTTCCACGACCACGTAGGGTATACATCTGCATTCAGCTGGGATTGCTCCTAAACCTTCCTAGACTCCATCTCTGGCTGTGGGGTTACCTGTGCGTGGGGCGATACCGGCACGCAGGAAAACCTCCTCTCCAAATTCTCCCTGTAGCTGGTTGGTTTTATTCCAAGCCCTTCGTTGGGATGGGCGAGGGACGGGGCTTGGTGCGGCGTCCTCTAAGCTGTCTGCCCTCTGCCGTCATCATTCGTCTGAACCAGCGAAACAGGGGCCGGGGGAGACGCGAGGGTGGTTCAGGCGGCGCGCAACCTGGGCCGTTCTGCCCCAGCACGCGGGCTGTCGGGAGCCCCGCCTCCCTCGCGGTGACAGCTCCGCTGGGGCCGAGCGGCTCGTGCCAGCCAGTCGCGTCTCAGCGCGGAGGGTGCGCGCACCGCCGCCCGCCCGGGCCGGCTCCAGCGGCCGAAGCAGCCCAGGGCGCCGCGCCCTCCGATCCAGCCTCCCGCTGAGGACAGTCCCTCCCTTGTGCCGGGCGCACGGCTGGCCGCAGGTCCGGCCACGTCAAATCCGTTTGCCAAAAAAGCCGGGAGCAGGAGGAAGGAGCTGGGGAGGAAAAAGCGGCTGCTTTCTGCGCTGGAGCTTCGTGGGCAAGGCTTCTCATTTTCCCAGGCTGCTTCCCCTCCCGGGTGAGGAGCGCCCGGGCACGAAGGAAGGAGCCTGGAAAATGGAGCAGACGTGGACGAGGTAGGTGGGCTGTTTCCTTCTCGCGGCCCTCCGGACGCGGTGGTGGTCCTCCTCCTTCCCTCCCCCAGCGCCCTTAGGGAGAGGTCGCCCCTCACCACCAGGCCCCGTGACAGCTTCCCTTTTCTGTCGCCTCGCCCTGCCTGGTTCCCAGCCCACCTCTCTCGGTCCTTCTGCACATGTTCTGTTTTCCGGGCTTTCCCTTGCTTAACGAATCTCCCTTCCTTCCACCGAGTCCTGTGTTAAAAATACCCAGGGAGGCTGCCTGGAACTTTCTGTAGAAATGTTTCTCTGTCTTTTCGTGTGGCGAGAGGGATTCCAGTGGGTCTTCTTGAGAGATGTGTTTGATGTCAGATGCTTTGAACATCAGGTTTATTTATTTTCACCCTGCCACGTTTTCCTTCTCAGCTTCATCTCTCATTACTCACACAAAGGCCAAGGACTGAGTGAACAGAGCCCAGTAGTACTCATCTCCATAACCCCCAGTTGAAGCCCACTTGGGAGAGGAATGGAGAAGGAAGGAGATCAGGGCACCCTACACTCTCAGGCTTTGTTGAGGTCAGGCAACAGTTGGCTTTGAGGTCAGATTTTGGACATGGCCTGTGAAACTGAGTTTCTTCCAGTCCTTCCCCCCAAATACACTTTAAAATGAAGCCCCATTCAAGAAGGGGAAAGAATAAAAGACCATGTATTGAGACAAAGGCTTCCTTTCTGTTTTTTAGTGGGCGGGAGGGTAGGGAGACTATTCCAGAGGTGTTTCTATAACAAATACGCTTCCCTCTGCAGGATTTAGCTTTGGAGAATTGGAGTGGGGCCGAATGAGTGCTCTGACTCCTGAGTGAAGACTGTACTAACACAGAAGGCAAATCTGGGGCTTAGGCAAAAGACTTGGGTGCTTTTCGTTGATTGTTAAGCTCGACAGCAGTCAATGATATGGTGTAACTATTAAAGAAGCAGCAAACTGAAGCTTAGGGTGTGCTGACAGAATAAGCATGCTGTCTAGATTTATAAGTGGTGATTCTACTTCGGACTCCTTTCTGCTCTTCTTGGGCCTCTCCCAGAGGATGGTGCTTAGTTCTGCAGATCATTAGATAAGATAAATACAACCAAGAGAAACTCAAAGCCATGCCTTGAGGGATGCCCAAAGGACCTGGGACTGCTGAGCCTGGAGAGAGGATGACTGGGACTGGGAGGATGTAGCTTCCTTCAAATTTCCGAAGAGCTGCTGGTGGTAGAGGGATTGGATCACTTGAGAATAGCTTAGGAGGACAGAACAGCTGATGAATGCAAGCCACTTGCAAAGAGGCAAGTTACGATACGGCTCAGTGTAAAGAAAATGCTTTCTAACAGGTGAGCTGCCCGGGCAGTAAAGAGATTGCTGACCCTGGAGTTACTCAGGCAAAGGCTAGATGACCGCTTGATGGTGATGCGAGTGAGTGTATCAGGGCTTTTTGTTCTCTGTTAGTGTTTTTCACGCTTGAAGAAAAAGGTATTATTTATTAAGTTTTAAAAACTTTATATTTGCATGTAACAATTTCAGACAAATTCAGAAATGATTTGGAAAAAAAATCACAAATTATATATTGACAGTCCAATTAATTTGACGAACTGAGTATACTCTTGGGATGGGCATTCAGGTAGAGAAAGGGAACATTACCAGCATCCCCGAAGCCCTCCTGATGGCTCCAAGGGTAGCCATTATCATAATTTTTAGCACCATAATTTTTCCTGGATTTGAACTTTATGTAAGTGAAATTACATGCCACGTACTCTTTCGTGTGTGGCTTCTTTCACTCAATCTTATGTTTTTGGAGTTCTATACTGTTATATGGTATTGCTGTTCATTTATTCTTGCTTTTAAATAGGCTTCTATTATGTATAAATATATCAAATTTACTTGTCCATTCTATTCTTTTTTTTTTACTTTCTTTATCTTTTTTTCTCCTAAGTGATCTTTTTTGGATGTCCATTCTATTCTTAATAGGCCTTTGAACAATTTCCAGTTTGGAGTTATTATAGACAGTGCTGCCATGAACGTTTCCGTACAGGTGTTTTGGTGAACATATGTTCACATTTCTGTTGAGTAAATAAGTAGAAGTATGATTTCTGGGTAATAGGAAATGCATGTTCAGATTTAGTAAATACTGCCAGATTGTTTTTTTAAAGCGATTACAATAGAAATTTCTAAAGAGGGTATCCAAAGGGGGGGAACATGTGAAAAGGTGCTTCACATCACTAGTCATCAGGGAAGGGCAAATTAGAACCTCAGCACCATGCTGCTGTATACGTATCAGAATGGCTGAAATCAAAAAGACAGAAAAGAACAAATGCTGGCAAGACGGAACATTCAGAATGTTCACATTCTTTTTTGTTTACCTCTACCCATCATAAGTAATATATTTACATTGCAACCAAGTACACTTACATATGTAGCAAACAGAAGTTTCTTGTAACAATATGTAACCTTACTATGCGTTTTTTACTCTGATATTTGCTATTCTATTCTTTTTCTTTAAAAATAAAATGTTGGCTCTGATTCACTGAATTTAGTTCTCCATCTAATGGTTCACAGTTGGAAAAATCCTGTAATCACAGATCGTGGCTGATATCTCAGATCCTTCCTAACTCACAGATCAGATCAGTTCATAAACATTTATTAAAAATTTGAGGGCCGGGGGCAATGGCTCAGGCCTGTCGTTCCAGCACTTTGGGAGGCTTAGGCAGGTAGATTCCTTAAGGTCAGAAGTTCGAGATCAGCCTGGCCAAAACGCTGAAACCCATCTCTACTAAAAATACAAAAGTTAGCTGGGTGTGGTGGCGTGCAGCACCTGTAGTCCCAGCTACTCAGGAGGCCGAGGCAGGAGAATCCCTTGAACCTGAGAGGTGGAGGTGGCAGTGAGCTGAGATCGCGCCACTCCACTCCAGCCTGGGTGAAAGAGCGAGACTCTGTCTCAAAAAAAACAAAAAAATTTTTTTTTCTGAGAGCCCCAAACAGACCAGACACTGTGCTAGATACTAAGAATAAAACAATGAATGCAATGAATGAGATTGGGTCTCTGCCTTTGCAGGCTTTACATTCTCATTATTTATAATTTGAATAGACAGATGCTAAGGCAGAGATATGCATTGGCCGCTCTGGGTACACGGTGGGTAGGGGATTGAAAGAATAAAAATTAACTATAATTGACAACATTTATTAAGCTTTCATTGTGTGCTAATCTCTTTGAATACTTAATTCGCCTAACCCTTACAACCCTATGAGGTAAATGTTGTTATACTCATTTTTAAGAAAAGGAAATTGAGCTTTAGAAAGATTAAATAATTTGCCCAGGGAGACACACACAGCTAAGAAAGCAATATAGCCTGGAACTGTTTAATTCCAAAAATCTGTGTTTTTACTTTATTTTAGTAGAGTTTTGTAGGTGACTCAGTTTATGAGTTGTTTCTGAAGCCGGCTACTTGCTCAATTTACCCACAAAGGACAAGGGGCTTGGTATTTTAGTTCTCAAAGTTAGATATGCTCTGTTTCCAGCTACACATCATCTGCCCCTCTGTAGCTCAATGGGAAGGTTCGCCCCACCCGCTGGGGCCGTCACGTGACTGTTGCCAAATTCTTTGATTAAATCATTCGGACAGAGCATGGTTGGCTCTGCAACGGCAAATTTTCTGTGACTACCCTGGCTTTACAAAAAGCTGATTTGGTCACCAACTTTCAAATTTATTTCCATGAATAGGGTGAGGGTTGTCAAAAGAATAAGCTCACGGAGCTGATGAAGAACTTGACGATGGGGGGAGGTTTTCTTACCTGGCAGGTCCGGTATCAACCAGGCAAGCAGCTTCTACTGCTCTAAATTTTCAGCATCCACCCGTCTGGACTAGCACTCCCTACACCTTCTGCTTTAAAGATTATCAGTATTTCAGGATTACTGTTTGTATTAATTTCCTATTGCTGGTGTAACAAATCACCACAAACTTTTTTTTTCTTTTTTTTTTTTTTTTTTTTGAGACAGAGTCTTGCTTTGTCGCCCAGACTGGAGTGCAGTGGTGCAGTCTGAACTCACTGTAACCTCTGCCTGTCGGGTTCAAGGGATTCTCCCACGTCAGCCTCCCAAGTAACTGGGATTACAGGCTCATGCCACCACGCTCAGCTAATTTTTGTATTTTTAGTAGAGATGGGGTTTCAGGATGTTGGCCAGGCTGGTCTCAAACTCCTGACATCAAGTGATCCACCTGCCTCAACCTCCCAAAGTGCTATGATTACAAGAGTGAGCCACTGTGCCTGGCCAAATCACACAAACTTAGTGGCTTAAAACAATACAAATGTATTACCATATAGTTCTGGAGGTCAGAAGTTTGAAATTTGGTCTTCTAGGTTGAAACCAAGGTGTCAGCAGGACTGTTCTCCTTCTAGAGGCTCTAAAGGAGAACTTGCTCCTTGCCCTTTGTGGCCTCTGGAGACTGCCCACATTCCAGGTTCATAGCCCCTTCCAGCAGTGGCATCACTCTGGCCTCTGCTTCTAACATTACATCTGCTTTGCTTATTCTGACCCTCCAGGGTCCTTCCTTCCTAGGACTCTTATGATTACACTGGACCCAACCAGATAATCCAGGATAATCTCCTCATCTCAAAATCTTTAATCACATCTGCAAAGCCCTCTTTTGCTATGGAAAGTGGTATAGACACAGGATCTACGGGTTAGGAATGTGGACATTCTTATAAGACCATTATTTTAGCCTCCAACACCATTCAATGCTGAAAAAGTCATTACTAATCCTCTTCCCCCATTTCAGTGGAAATGTTCTTGTTTCTAGCATATGGGAAAGCTGAATAAACGTCAGGTGACTCATATATGAACCTTATACAACCTCCCTGAACACATAACTCAAGAAAAGAGTGAACTAGAAACGTTTAAGGGCAATCTATAAGACTGAAGGTTAGAAAAGGAAAGCAAATTTGTCTGTTTTGTTTTGTTTTCTATTACCCCGCAATTTGATTTAATAAAATGCAAGCATTAATTGCCTTTATCTGCTGTGTCTGTGAAAATATGGAAAACGGAAGTAACATTCAAGAAAAGCAACGATCCGCCTTCAAAATTTAAGAATTCTGCTTTGTTTCTTTCCTGAAGTACAGCTTTCAAGCAAGACAAGGTGCCCATTGACCGTAGCTATATTGTACTTAACAGATCTCCGTTGATAGCTTATTTGAATTTGTTTTTCTCTATATAAATGTTTAGCCTAGAGGAATCAGGGACGTTTATTTTTCTTTGAATTCATGGTGAGTTAGTAAAGAGTCCTGTTTACAAAACACATAGTTTCAACCAGAGATGGCATTTTTTTCTCATTTTATAGATATGGCCACTGAGGTTAGAGTGATTTGCTGGCATTCATACAACTAGCATGTGTTGTCTGAAGGCCTAGTTCATTCCAATATCTTTACTTATTATGGTACTGGTGCTTTGCATATAACACTTCATATTAGGAAAATGCTTGTTTTCATAATTCTATTATTGAAATGTCCTTGGAAGCTGAATTTCCTGTTTAATATTCAGCACTGCTAGCAATTAATTATCTGAATGTTGAGAAGGAAATCCCGCCTCTGCAACTCTGGTCTGCTTTGAAATGGGCCTATACTTGGATTTTGGCCTGGGGAATTTGCCAGAATCAATGTTTTCACTCCTACTTGCTTATTTCCCCCACATACCAGATCAGTCTGGACCTGACTCCCCCCAACCCCCATTTCTTTCAGCTACATGCTAAGACTATGTTTAAAATACCTAAAGACTGGGAAGGGGTTGTTTGTGTCTCAGACAGGATAAGCGGACTCTCCTCACGGTGCCCTCCCCATCCTGGGAGGCTCGCCTGTCTGTGGCTGAGGGATCATATTTTCAAGGCTAGGTGGAGTATCCATCCATTCAGTGGATGTCCCAGGACACTACTACTATTGAAATCTACCCCCATTTTATAAATAAAATTCCAAACTGGGTTCAGAACATTCCACAAGTTGTCTCTGGCAAAAATTCAAATAGCATTTAAAGTTAGAAGAAAGTCCAGAATAAAAGAGATGTCATAGTGACCCAAGGTGGCTCTGTGTGATTCTATTTTAAAACACTCAGATGCCCTGAGGACTTGTTTTCCTCTGTCTCAGAGCATTTTCTGAGTTCTGTGGCCAGCAAGACAAACATGATCTGAATTTCTTTTTTCTGAACCCTTATGGCTAAAGTGCTAAATTAGTCACAGACTATTTATAATAAATTGTATAATAATAATGTTTGATTTTCATAGCACTTTCATAGCCTGTGATTCATCTTTCCTTAATCTGTCTCATTATCTTCAGTCCTTTTCTGCTTGTTACATTCCACAGAAATATCCTTCTTTCTTGACTTTTCCAAGGCCAGCAAGGGAAGAGGTAACTTACACATAGTGTCTTCTTATCATGGTCATGGTAGAAAGGGTATAAAGAAGCAATAACTTCTGACACATAGAAAGCGCTGACTGGCCAGGCGCGGTGGCTCACGCCTATAATCCCAGCACTTTGGGACAGAGGTGGGAGGATCACTTGTGGTCAGGAGTTTGAGATCAGCCTGACCAATATGCTGAAACCCCGTGTCTACTAAAAATACAAAAATTAGTGGGCATGGTGGTAGGCGCCTGTAATTCCAGCTACTCTGGAGGCTGAGGCAGGAGAATCGCTTAAACCTGGGAGGCGGAGGTTGCAGTGAGCCGGGATCACACCACTGCACTCCAGCCTGCGCGACAGAGGGAGACTCCATTGCAAAAAAAAAAAAAAAAAAGCATTGCCTGACAAAGAAAATTGAATAATTTCTAGAATTTCATATAGTTTAAGAATAAATTTATTGTCAATTTCATAATGTGATATGTTATCATTCATAATGTAGAATAACGTGCTATGGAATTACAATATCTTTTAAATCATTACCCTATCCTGAAGCATGTAGACTTCCAATTTTTAACAGTTATAAATAATACCTGATAAATATCTAGGTACATAAAGCACCTTCTTCCGCAGCATTATTTTTTGAATGATAGATGTTCAGAAGTAGAATAACTATGTCAACTTTTCCAGTTCTTGAGAGTACATTGCAAATTACTTAAGGTTATAGTCTCATAAGAAGGATATTTCATTCAATCATTCAATTTAAATATCTTCTTCAAGATCTGAATTCCTATGTTGTAATGGGAGAAACTGAGGCACACTGACATAATGTGGCATAACCTAGATGAACCAATAGCAACATTTTCAAGTTTTACCCTTCTCTAGGGTATAATGCTTCACTGTTGCTGTTAATCGCTATTGCTATCCTGAAATGTTTCCTGAAATGATAATAAACAGAAAATTTTAATGTAAGAAAGTAAAAGGTAGGTGTAAATTATATCAAAACTATGTATACCTATTAGGTTGTCTATTACAAGCAAAGAGAGAAGAGAACAGAGATACAGTGTTTGGTTAGGGGATTATGGGCAATATACTTTGTATGCTGCTTTTAAACTAAGTCGACATAGGTTTTTATTGCAGGAGGAAGTTTACGTTTGTGTCTAAGTTTGGAATTGAGTGGGTTTTAGGTTTTTCCGTGTATTACTTGGAGGTTTTCTCTCTATTACTTTCTGGTATTACTTGGAGATTTTCAGGTTATCGGCGCCACGGGAGCGGCGTTATTGCCAGCAGACCCAGGCAGCTGGTTGTAGAGTCATTGCGACTTAATCCACCCTGAGCTAAAATTATTATATGTGGGCCTTAATATACCAATTGTTCCCACCCACACATCTAGCCTTGCCTTTGCTGGGATAACTTTGTTTACCCTTCAGAGGTTAGATTTAGAAGTACCTCCTTTTGGAATTATTTTTAGAACCTAGGTCTGGGCTTTTCTGTAACCAGAACACTCTCTGCCAACTCTGTTGTAGCATGTAGCTAGTTGGTTAACTTGATATTTTCCATACTCTAGTTTACCGGAAAAATGAAATGTTTTCATCTGTAAATCTTCAGCATCTAACATTGTTTCTAGCACTTAGAACTAGGTCATCTATTAAGAGCTTTTCAGAGAACATTCCCTGAAAGGTTGATGTGAATATCTGTTTGGTGGGTGCCTTCTTATTGTAGAATGGATACAGCAGGTTATCAAAGCTTGATGCCATTGTACATTCAGATTGTATTCATCATTGTTTAAGAAATATGCATCTTGGCCAGGCGTGGTGGCTCATGCCTGTAATCCCAGCACTTTAGGAGGCTGAGGTGGGTGGATGACAAGGTCAAGATGGCCAACATGGTGAAACCCCATCTCTACTAAAAATGCAAAAATTAGCTGGGCATGGTGGAGAGCAACTGTAGTCCCATCTACTCCGGAGGCTGTGACAGGAGAATAGCTTGAATCTGGGAGTCAGAGGTTGCAGTGAACTGAGATCACACCATTGCACTCCAGCCTGACAACACAGCGAGAGAAAGAGAGAAAGAAAAGAAAAGAAAGGGAAGGAAAGAAAGAAAGAAGGAAAGAAAGGAAAGAAAGAAGAAGAGAGAGAGAGAAAGAGAGAGAAGGAAGGAAGGAGAAAGAGAGAGAGAAAGGAGGGAAGGAAGGAAGGAGAAAGAGAGAGAGAAAGAAAGGAGGGAGGGAGGGAAGGAAGGAGAAAGAGAAAGAGAAAGAAAGAAAGGAAAGAAAGAGAGAGAGAGAGAGAGAGAGAGAGAGAAGGAATGAGAAAAGACAGAGAGAGAAAGAGAAAGAGAGCGAGAGAGAAGGAAGGAAGATGCATCTTTTCTCACTATGGGAAAAGCAAAAACAAAAACAAAAACAAAAAACCATCTTATTCCTGTTATGATCTAGACTTCTTAAATGCTGGACAGATGATCGTGAATGATCTAAAAACCCTCCCTTCCAGGGACTGACATCTAGAGGGGTCACTAGGCATGAACTTATATCACTGTTATTCCTTTAGCTGACAGTGCCTTACCTCGGATTCACTTCACTATGCTATAAGCAAAGCCATCTTCTGTAGCTCATCTTCTTCCAGATTTTCCACCCTTAGAATCCTTAATGCTGAAATTATACTTCTTGACCACAGGTCAAGTACCCCACTTCCCCATTCTCTCTGAATGTTGTTTACCTCATCATGTATTCCAGTTCCTCAGCTCTCTGTATCTTCCAGGCCATCTGCTCTTTATTCACCTCCATACTGAATCCAGACGTCAGGGTCAGATCTTTGAATCACGTTCTCAGTGCTGCTTTAGAGTTTTGCAGCTTGGTAACCCTTAGTCAATCTTATTATCCTCTAGGATTCTATAAGTGTTATTTTAGTATGTTATAAAACCTCATTCTTGCTAATCTTCAGCACATCTATAATTAAGAAATTTTCCTCCTCCCCCATCTGCCTCTTTCCCCTGCTCCTTCTTTCTTTTCTCTAAAAACATATTCCTCTCGACCTTTGATTTCCATAGTGTAAATAAAAGCAATATGTAAAACTTATGTTCAATATTATTTCTATTTGCAGAATTCACACAGGCAAATAAACTGAAGAACAACTAATGTAAATAGGTAAAAATCTTTACCAATGTTGCCTTTAGGCGGTAGCATTTTAAAAATTATTTTTATTTTTCTCTGTACACTTTTCTCTTTTCCAAAATTTCTATAAGAGGCATGTCATTCTTTTAAAATCATTAAAAATAGACATTGTAAAGAAAAGAAACTGAAAGATTATTTGAATATAGAAGTGGAAAGGGGAAAAAAATCACCTGTCTCTTGACATTCAGTCTAGGGCTCTAGAAAGATTCAGCCAGCTGCAATATACCCCAATATCTTGTGGGTAGAAGTTGTTAATGAAAACTGAGGATTGCAGGGTGCATTGCCAGGACCAAAAGTAAAATGCAAAAGGTAAGTTTCAGAGGTGGGTGGAGAGACTAGACACCATTCCTGGGTGATGTGACTGAATCCAAAGCAGGTTATTTTCATGTCTCTTTTGAAAGAATGATATCTGTGAATGATATCTTAGCTGATTCAGGGGAGGTGGAGGAAAATTTATTAGATATTTGGATATGTGATGACCTCATAAGGCAAAGTGAGGAAAAACAATTACTTACTCATTAAGAGGTTTTTCTGAGCCTTCATGGATAGCGTCAAGAAAGTAATGTCAATTTCCTTGTTTTCTTCAGGATGAAGACTTAGTGCAGGACCAAAAACGAAACAAAACAAGGATCCTAAAACTTACAGGAGTTGTTGTGGATGCAGGATGATTTTGTAGCTCGCTGTAGCTACTGGGGACTTAGCACTCCAGAAAACAGCTTCTCAGAGTGAGGGTCACTGTCAGTGAATAGACTTTGAGTGAAGGGTGTAATTGCAGCCTGTACTGGAATAAAGTGGATGTCTCTGTATCAGTGCCAAGTCAGCCCACACTCAGTGGGCATGCAAGAAGGAGCTCACCGCGATGCTCTCTCTGCTCTGGGGGCTTTGCCAATTAAGCATCCTCACTTGCAGAGGTTATAATGATAGGTCTTTAGATGAGAAAAAATGATAATCTCACAGTATTATATAATAGTCTTAACATTCTGCATCTGGGACTTCACCCTATTTGCATTTGAATATGTGTTTTTGCAATTCTGGTGCCACACTGGGGGGGAGGGTATTTGGCAACATTTGGAACATAGAAAATATATCCAGTGTCTCGCCTTAGAAAGGAAAAAAATAAACAAACAAAACATCTGAGACATCTCAGAGCTTGTTCACTAATGCCTTTTCCACTTAAATGTGTCTGTTTCTACCTTTCCTGCCTTTCAGTTTATTCTGTTGGATAGGGACAATGCCAAGTGTTATCACAGGAGGGGCTGGAGAAAGGTGTAAATATGCTGAAAAAAGTGGGTTAGAGGCCGGGTGCGGTGGCTCACGCCGGTAATCCCAGCACTCTGGGAGGCCGAGGCGGGTGGATCACGAGGTCAAGAGATCGAGACCATCCTGGTCAACATGGTGAAACCCCGTCTCTACTAAAAATACAAAAAAATTAGCTGGGCGTGGTGGCGCGCGCCTGTAGTCCCAGCTACTCGGGAGGCTGAGGCAGGAGAATTGCTTGAACCCGGGCAGTGGAGGTTGCAGTGAGCCGAGGTCGCGCCACTGCACTCCAGCCTGGTGCCTGGTGACGGAGTGAGACTCTGTCTCAAAAAAAAAAAAAAGTGGGTTAGAGATAGAGAAGTATAAAATGATGGATGACTCACTTTTCGGGATAGGACCTATATAAAAAGTCCTACTAGCCACTTCCCTTTTGGGATTTTAATTCCTTTGTGACACGGCATCTGTTCAACCAGTACTCAAATACTCAAGTGTAAGCTGTGCCCATCAGGGATAAGTTGATAGTCCAAGAAACAAATTTGTGTCAGGGTTTGAAACAAAAATCCCATCTCATTAGCACAGCAAACAGCCCACCCTTCCTTTCACCCCAGCTTCTTAGGGGCCATTTCCCTGTAGTCAAGGCAGGTACAGAGGAGGTTCCCGGTAAATGTGTGGGAAATAGGGCATATTGGGAAGAGTAAAAGTTTGCTCTCAAATAGATACAGTTTTCACGTTCAGGCTCTGACAACTGCGTGATCTTGGGCAAATCACTTTATCCTTCTAGGCCTGTTGTTTCCTCTCTGTAAAACAGGGATAACAGTACCTACTTCAAAGGATTCTATGAGGACTGAATGAACTGGTACCTGGAAAATATCAGGCATTCAGTAAATTGCAGAGGCAGCGCTGGTGGTGGGTGGTGATGGCTGTCCATGATAATAATATGCTCATTTAATACAAGATTAGTGTTGAGAAAAATTCCAGTGCAAGAAAACCTGTGGAACTGTAAAGTTATGCACCAGCAGTCCAAAAATCGCTACCTGTAGATGTCTTTGTTTTTAAGTTGACACTATTTCTGAAATCTTACCATTTATAAATCGTCAGGGCCAGAGCTTCACATATCAAAAAATAGGCCACAGTTCTTCTCATGCTGACCTTTTTGTGTTTGCCACAGTTGCATATGGCTGTAAATTAAAAATAGGAAAAATGAATCTTGGAACCTTAGAAAGATTTCTTTCATTTGAAACAGAAACCAGCAACTCATGTTAAATGAGCTCCAAGGATATGGGAATTAGAATAGAATCTGTGTTTGGTTCAGTGCCTACTCCTGTGAGGACCCCGAGGAAGAGCAAACTTCAGCAGCCTCGCTGCCACGCCGGATGCCCCCCACTATCTGAGAGGCCACACCGAGCCCTATCCTTCCCATAGTTCATCTTTTAGCGAGGTCATTCATTAGGAAGAACAATGTAAATTCAATAAAAATACATTCTTCAAACTTTTTAAGCGTAAGAATTAGCCTTTTGGCAAAAACAGTAAAAGAAAAAAAGGGGGAGGATACTTACTATATTTTCCACCACTCTAAATCTCCGGCCTTTGCACTTCTCCGGGTTCTTTTCTAGTTTGTTTCTGTGGGTGTTTTCACAGTACTGCAAATCTTAGTCCCTTCTTGCTGACATTATTTTAAATCATTCTGGGGGCTTCTAAGCTATAGCGTTTGAGGAGGGGAGGTGCAAATGAAGAAACAGTTTCCCCCTGGGCTTCCTTTCATACTCCCACCTGAGGTGAGCGCTTAGGGAGGAAGGCTTGAGGGAGGGGGAAAGGTAAAAAGAAGTTGGAAGACATCCTGGGAAACGGTTTAGGGCTCCTCAGGCGGGGGGATGGGAAGATGCAGGGAGTGGTTGGGAAGGGGAAAACAAAATGAAAGCCCCCTGAACACACTGTTCATTTTCCTATCATTGGGTCTTTGCTGTGTTTCCTTGTGTATTTGTACCCATCCTTCAGGACCTAGATTCAGTGTTCTCTGTTTTCTGTAAATTTCCTAGAACCCCTCCCCCAGCCACCCTGCCCCAGCCCACTCCCCATCCCGATAAAATTAATTGCTATCTCATTTATGTTCTGAAATCTCAGTCAAATCTAATTTTTTGAATAATTATCTCTTTGAATCATGTACCTGCTTCCCTCAATAGATTCTGAGTACTTTGACCACAGGGTGTATACAGGTTTTCACCTTTGTATTTCTAGTACCTGGCATGTAAGCAACCGCTCAATAAATGTTTATAAAATGGAATTACAAACCCTAAATATAGCAATAAAGGCCCACGTTTTCGCTCTAGGTATTGCTATAGCAGATTGCTTTTTCTCCTTCTGAGTTTTTGTTCACAATAAGGAAACCGTATAAAAAGAAGCTTGAAAGATAGGAAATGCCTCTGAGAGATGGCCCTGGTCTCCAGGCTTAGAAATGTTAAGCTAGGGTGGTGGTTAGTGATGAATTAGGAGGGCCAGACTGTGTGGTTCTCAGAACAAACTCAATGTATGTGAATAACCTGAAGAGAGGGCCGGGAGATCACCATTCCTTTGGGAGTTTAGACACTGATATGGGAAGAAATAACCTTAGATTAATTATTGTAGTAGGTCAGACTGAAGAGAGGAAAGTCATGGAGGCTAGATAGGCATTAGTACCTCAGGTACAGTTTTAGTGGTGATTTTCGTCCTGGAATACAAATATCTCATATTGTTCAAAGACTCATAGAACCTGCTTGTAATGATGATTACCATCTTGTCATTGGTTTTGAATGAGACGATTCGTTCACGTGATCTGCTGCTCCTCTCAGTCCACAAACTACACAGGCTAAAGTGTAAGAAAATAATACCAGAGACAACAGATCACGGAGGAAGGTCTATACTTACCTTATAGAAAATATCTCTCTGTAGACTGCAAAGGAAGAAGAAACCCAAGTGTCTACCCATCCTCACAATGTTATGAGAAACTAAACTAGTGGGACCAATGCAATGCTTGCATCTTGAAAGAAGCCATACCAGTGGCTAGTTTCAAGTAAGGCAAAATCGAGTGTTTTAAATAACCCTGGCCGTAAGTGAAACTACCAGTCTTAGAAAATTACTGGAAGAAATCATCACAGCACAGTTTGAGAGTGTAAGAATATCAGGGGGTTGTAGATGGCCTTCAGAGAAGCAATTATTTCCTGATCATTCTCAACTTAATCACACTGGAAAACCATAGAAAAAGCAAGTAATATGGGATATTGAATGTTGATGTATATTATTTGACTCTAATGTCTTAATAGCTACTTGCAGCAAATCAAGAAAATATGAGTGATATACCATGAAGAAATCAAGCAGGTGAAATAGCTTGTGAGTAGGTTGTACTTGGAAAATGCTTGGTACTTCCAAAAACAAAATAATGTCTTGGCGAGAATATTAATATACGTGATTTTAGTGGAATTGGTATTGGCATTAGCAGATTGATGAGGTGGGGAGAAAGACGAGGTAAGACATTGAGGAAAGATATAGTTCGTTTATACAGAAAAAGCAAAATTTTAAGTAAAAGCATCGTGGGAGAAAGATTATATAGGAAAATGTAGGAGAGCTGAAAGTGGCCTGGTGAACCACATATTAGCTGAGCATGAGTCATTCATGAATTGTTGTTTTAAAAAACTTGAGACACTTGAATTTGAGAAACTTGGACAAGGATATAAATTTTTTTCTGAACTTGGGTAATATGGAAGAATGCACCAACGTATATTACCACTTTGTGTGTGTGTGTGTGTGTGTGTGTGTGTGTGTGTGTGTCCATGCTTGGAGTCTCTCTACCATATCCCAATTCTCCTTGCACTTTGGTTTATCAAATGTCACAAATTGCAACCCCCTAGACTTCTACTCTGTGTTTCTCCACTCTGAGCCCCTTCCCTTGGGGAGCATCGGTTTCCTTTCCAACCTGCAGAGCAGCTGAGTGAGCCCCTCTCTCTGGCAATAAGAGAGGGAACTTGAGCTGTTAATAGAGCTAAAGTGATTTCTGAAAAATCTCCTGAGAGACCGAGGGGAATGCCTATTCACTCCATACCTATCTAAAGTGACCTCTCTATGCTTCCAGTTATTGATTAATACAGGGCAGGCAGAGTGCTCAGAGTGGATGTGGGTGAAACAGGAAGGTGAGATGTCTAGCAGGACTGATATGTATTGCCATGTTGTAGCTTCCTCTTGACCTATAATGTGCAATCTGCAGAGCAGAGAAGATTGAGTGAGATCATGTCTGGAAGGTACCCTGGGTCCTTGGACACTATTAAAATGGGTTTTGTGTTTAAGCATCTATTAGAGTAGAATTGCATAATTACTGCAAGGGACCTTAAAAATGCATGTCCTTCTTTTATAAATCTTAGAGAAAACTAATGCTCAGAGAGGTGAAAGTGACATATAAGCCAGTTAGTAGCTTGTCACCACAAATTAATTAATTGTGTGTTGAAGCCAATGGGTTCCTCAAGACTGTGCCTTAGTAAAGCAGAAATGAAATTCTGCCTGCACTTGGTCTATACTGGGGGAACAGCAACAGAAGCCTGCAACAGGCCAGGCAAGTATCATAATTAAGTGAATGAGGGACGACAAGGACAAGGAGTGGCAGGGACTGTGGCAAACTGGAAAACACATCCCTGTCCTGTGTAAAGGGGGCAAGCTATCCCCCTGTGTGGGAAGGCAGGCCCAGTGTTGGTAAGACCCACTCATTTCCCAAGAGCAGTTAGAAATGGGTCAACCTTCTGTGGGCTAAATAAAACATGTTGGATGGGCTGAATTTGGCCTGAGGGTTGACCTTGCTCCTGAGAGCAGATGCAGCCACCTTTGTCTGTGGACTAGGCAAAAATGCTCAGTGAATAGCCCCAGCTAAGTATAAATTTTTCCCCACAAAATTTTAAGACATTTTTCTGGTTGATAGTTTTGACATACTTCTTTTTACCTCAACAGAGGGGGAGTTCATAAGCAGTACATTCTTCTTTGGCATTGTATACTCTCAGGGAAAGCTTTCAAGGAGAAGGAAAGGGAAAGAGGCAGGGGGCCTGGAAGAATCACAAGCTGGTGATCTACTTTTGGATACTAAGTAATTGTCAGGTGGTATGCGTAGCCCAATGTGCCCTGTCTGGTATGTTCATGTCCATCTGGGAATTCACAAAATAAAGATTTCTGCCAAGATCCAGCCCTGAGGCAGGGAAGAAAAACACCAATTTCTAAGCAACGCCAGATCCTCCTCTGCCTCCCTGTGAGTATCTTCTGGCCTTTAACAGGAGAAGTCCTCTAAATCTCTGTTGACAGAATTCTTGGGAGCATCCAAGACTTTAAAGAATAAGCTCCCTACTGAAAGCATCCTTCTGTAGGGTTATTGCAATCATCCGTTTCTGACTTCCCTATCACCCAGTCAGTTGCCAAGGCAGTAGCCAGCCCCCCTTTAAAACATCAGTCACTCAGTCTTTCTTTTTTATTCGAAAGACTGTAGCAGCTAAATGCCTCCTGATGTCCTGAAAGGCTTCAAAGTCTGTGCCCCCTGCCCAGTCCTCCCATTAGTTCCCTGACCTCACCTCCTACTACTCACCACGTGTTTGCTGCGTCCAGTCACTGACTAGTATGCTCCCTCTTATGGGCCTTGCCATTTTATATTGTCTGCTTAGAAGACTCTTTCCCTAGAGACCCCCATGCCTATCCTTACAGCTTCTTAGAGCAGCCTTGTCTACTGAAAATTGCAATGGCCTCTACCTCCTCCTACCTCCAGCTCTCTCTATCCATGTTCCTCACTTTACTTACGTTGTAGCACTTAATTCTCAACTGCTACTATACAATTCATTTATTTGTCTCCCATAGTGCAAAAGTTCCATGAGTGCAGGGATTTTTGTCTGTTTTGCTCACTGTAAGGGTTATTGCCGAGTTTAAAATGAGGAAACTGAGACCAGCCTAGGAAAATTAAATGCCAATTTATTAAGCTCCCAGGCGAGGTTCTGTAGTCCGGGAGAGGGGGGGCCAGAGAAGTCGCTTGACTCCTCCTGGGTGGGGTTTTATAGGGAGTGAAGGCGTTCTGATTGGTTGTGGAGAAACAGGATGTGGACGGCGCAAGCTGCTATTGGTAGGTAGGCGGGATTTCCGGTGAGCCGGCCGCCCAGGGGGGAGTGGGACCTGGACGGAGCAAAATGCTATTGGGCAGGTTTGGGCGGGGCTTCTTTTAAACTTTGGCAGGGTTTTCCAATGGCGGGCTAGGTGCCGGGTGCAGAGTTTAGTGTTGAGTGCAGATTCTGGTGCAGAGTGCAGAGTGGGCGTTGGGGAAGCCACGTGGTGGAGCTAGATGCTGAGTGCAGGGCTTGATGTGGAGCTCGGAGTGGTGAGTAGTTTCCAGGCACGGAGAGGGATGGGCGTGTCCGAGCTCCCGGCGAGGCAACCGGCCTTACACTCACTGCTACGTTTGTGGAACTTAAAACAGTGCCTAAAAACCCAGCATGTGCTTGACAGTATTTGTCGACTACATTTTAAGATATTGTCCCCTCTCTGCTAGGGATGGTGGTATTTATTATGCTGAATAGATACACCTCTTGCTACTGAATCATGGAGTTATTAACACGTCCACTTAAAAACTTGGTCTGTTTTTCACGGTTTCTGTGTCAATTCTACTTTCTAACAGATCTTGAATTCTTAAAATTTCCCTTAGTTAGACT
Organism: Ateles fusciceps; assembly: GCA_036589455.1. Classification (NCBI taxonomy): domain Eukaryota; kingdom Metazoa; phylum Chordata; class Mammalia; order Primates; family Atelidae; genus Ateles; species Ateles fusciceps. Next base: position 113,548 of record JAZHEH010001943.1, read on the forward strand.
ATCACAACTTCCTATTTGGGATATAGACTCTCACTATCCATTTTTGCCCGTCCACAGTCTCACTGCGTACAGCCAGAATGCAGCTAGCTGGAATGACTGACCTAAAATTTAAATGTGATCACTATCATTCTTTTCTTATTTAAAATCCTTCATTGATTCCCCATAGCTCTTCACATTCAACTCGGTGGCCTTACCCCATACCACAAGGCCCTGAGTGGCCTGGTTACAACATGGGCTTTCTTTCTTCCTCCAACAGACCAGAGTCTGCTCTTGTCTGATGGAACACTCTTCCACTCCCATTCTACACCTGGTTGACATCCTCTCCATCTATGTTTAAATGTTCCTTTCCCTGAGTTTCTCTGAGTCCCTATGCTAGTTAAGTTCCCTCTGCATTTTCCTCGTAACATTTACTACAATAGTAGTCAATGCTTGTGAAATTATTTAATGGCTGGCTCTCATGTACTTATTGAAAATAGGAACTCTTCTGTGGCGTTGCCTTTGTATCCCCAGCACTTGACACTGTCCCTGATACATAACAGAAGCTTAGTAAATACTTGCAGAGATAAATAGAAATGACAAATAGGTAGGTGTCTCCTCCTTGATCCCTGGGATTGGGGGTCTTGTGGGGTACTCATTAATTAATGATGCATTTCTCTTCACAGAGATTATTTTGCAGAGGATGATGGAGAGATGGTACCCAGAACAAGTCACACAGCAGGTAAGGATGCTATAGGTCTTGCCCTGTCAAATTCTTTGTTTCTTTTCTTTATTCATTTGTTTTGATTTTGACACAGGGTCTCACTCTGTCACTATGGATGCAGTGCAGTGGTGTGATCATAGCTCACTGTAGCTTCAAACTCCTGGGCTCAAACTGTCCTTCCACCTAAGCCTCCCGAGTAACTGGGACTACAGACATATGCCTAATGTTTAATGCTTTTTCAGAAACGGGGGCCTTGCTGTGTTGCCCAGGCTGGTTTTGAATGTCCGACCTCAAGAGATCCACCCACTTCAGCTTTCCAAAGTGTGTGGGAGAAATTGGCACCTGACCAATTCTTGGTTTTCTAATGATCATAATTCTCTTGAATTATGGCCTCTTTAAGTTCATCATGGCAATATCTTCAAACTTTTGTGAATTTCCAAATTTGCACATACTACTGTAGCTATTTCACACTGAGAATTATAAACTAGATATAATTCTATGTACTGAGAGGCAGCACAGTACAGCAAATCATAACAGATACTTACGTGAACTCTTCATACTTTTAATGATTCTGTAATTGCAAGGCTACGCTCACTTATACAATGATTAAAATAAATTATATTACTACAACGAAATATCTACCTTAATACACCATTAAAATGGGTATAATAGGCTGGGTGCAGTGGCTCACGCCTGTAATCCCAGCATTTTGGGGGGGCTGAGGTGGGAGGATTATCTGAGGTCAGGAGTTTGAGACCAGCCTGGTCAACATGGTGAAACTCCGTCTCTACTAAAAATAGAAAAATTAGCTGGGCATGGCGGCCCCCACCTGTAATCCCAGCTACACGGGAGGCTGAGGCAGGAGAATCACTTGAACCCAGGAGGCAGAGGTTGCAGTGAGCCGAGATCTTGCCACTGCACTCCAGCCTGGGTGACAGAGTGAAACTCAGTCTCAAAAAATTTAAAAAGAAATAAAATAATAAGTAAATAAAATGAATATAATAATAATGTTAATCTCATAGGTGAGATTGAGAAAAGCTCTTAGCACAGAGGCTGTCAAGGCATCAGCACTCAATATCTTACTCATTGTTACCGTTAATGTATTTGTAATAACAGCACAATTATTACTGCACTTACATTAGCCAGAGATCTACCTGAATTGCAAAACCAAAGGGAAGATGACATTCTTTTGGGGTCTATTTTTCACAAAGACGGTTTTATTTCCTTGCTAAGTTATTTGCTTTTTTCATAACAGCCTGGAAGCACAGATTGTTTATGTGCACAATTTGGAAAAAAGTTTTTAATTTGAATAAGTTAAGGCCTGCAGAGTCACTTAAAATTAGTATTTGAAATTGTGTGTTAAATCCGCTAATTCCAAGGGTTACTATGCTCAACATTTTAAATGTCAATCTTCCGCATTTTGAGGCAAAAAGTGAAGGACTGGGGTGAAAATGTGGGGGAATGGATAAAATGCTTGCTACATATAAGACATGTGGCGAGGTGCTTTTATGTATTATTTTATTTAATCCATGTAACAGCTCTGTAAAGCAGATGTTGGTACCCCTGTTTTGACAGAGGTAATAAATCAGCAAAATTGAGAGATTTGCCCAAATTCCCACAATTAGCAAGTGGTCAAGGTTCAGATCCAAGCTTCAAAGGCACTCCTCTGTCATATCCACCAATCTGACTGTAATGTATTATTATTCTGCTTTATCTAATGATCTTCCCCTCAGTAGTACATTTAATTTCACCTAATGTGGAAGAAATAATTTTGTCTAATCTTTATTTATTTATTTATATTTTTCGAGACAGAGTCTTGCTCTGTTGCCCAGGCTGGAGTGCAGTGGCAAGATCTCGGCTCACTGCAACCTCCGCCTTTCAGGTTCAAGCAATTCTCCTGCCTCAGCCTCCCGAATAGCTGGGGTTACATGTGCCTGCCACCACGCCTGGCTAATTTTCGTATTATTGGTAGAGATGGGGTTTTGCCATGTTCGCCAGGCTGGTCTTGAACTCCTGACCTCAAGTGATCCACCCACCTCGGCCTCCCAACGTACTAGGATTACAAGTGTGAACCACAGCACCCAGCCTCTAATTACTTTTAATTTAGAACTTTGCATTTACTTACAAACATTCAGAATATCACCAAAACAGGGGCAACATCATCGTAATTATTTTATTATTATTATTTGCTATCATAGAGTAGTATAAAACTACAGAAAATTATGTTGGGTAAGCTGCATGAAAAACAATTGAAGAGGGGAAAAAATGGTATCTCCATATATATGTAATCGATTTGTGGTATGCACCAATAAAACTTGCTTTAAATTTCTGTTCCAATTTAAACCCCCAAACAGTACCAGGCAAGGTTAGTGGCTATTGAAACTACCGTTAAGGAGAGGGTTATCTGATGGCACACTGGATACTACATTAATTTTGCAAAAATAAAAAGACATTGTACAGTGTTCAGTTTAAAGGCAAGTCATATGATCTTACATTTCAGTTTTTTTTCTTTGAAATCAGTGGTGCAATGGGAATTTAAATACTTTAGGCAAAAAATGAACAAGAACAAACAAACAGAAAAAAAGCCTCTTTTAAAACCACGCTATTGACTATCATCATTTTCTTCTTCGCCTTTTTCATCTTTCTATTCAGCACTGTCTTTCCAATCCCTTTTTTCTTTCTTCTTTTTTTCTTTTTCCAGTTTTTCTAACTTCCCTTTTCCCTGCATCACACTTTCTTTTATTCCAGAATACAGAAATAGCCTTTATATCTATAATCTTAAAAGCCTTTCTTTCCTCAAAACTGTATATTATCTGCAGCAGTAATTCATTTCTTTCATTTCTCTCAGTTTCCTTACAACATCACCAATGAATTAGCCAATATGTTCTCTTGTGTTCTTTTGGGGCAATTTTCAGAAGAAAAACAACAAAAAAAGAGATCCCTTTGGTACATTAGAATCCTGGAAATTTTTCTCCTCTCTCTTTTTCTCTCTCTCGCGTTTCCTTGCAGAGAGAATATAGGTTTTTTTCTTTCTTATAATGAGCCTGTTCACTTTCACCCTGTCTTCACATTTTTTCTTTCTCCTTAGCAGAAATGAATTTCCATCTTTTCTGAACATTAAAAAAAAAAAAGAATTTCTGAGAAGTTGACTAAGCATCTGGGTGCTTTTTCTTGTGTTCCTTCTGGCAAGTTGGCAGAACAAAGGAAAGAAGGCAGGGAAGGAGGGATGGGGGAAGGAAGGAAGGAAAGGAGGAAGGAAGGAAGGAGGGAGGGGAGGGAGGAAGGAAGGAGGGAAGGAAGGAGAGGAGGTGAGAAAGAGAAAGAAAAAAGAAAGAAAAGAGAAAGAAAGAAAAAAGAGAAAAGAGAAAGAGAAAGAAAGAAAGAGAAAAGAAAAGAAAGAGAATGAAAGAGAAAAAGAGAAATGAAAAGCATATGTTGGCATTTTGCCTCTTACTGCCTTGGATCTCCTTTGCCCAAGTGTCTAGTTAACTCTCCCTCAGCAAGGAAGTTACCCAGTGCTCTTACTTGCCCTGACACTGTCTGTAGAACTTAATGCTTTGCCATGACTGTCATTCTTTCTTATTTAAAAAATAGTTCCACAATAAAGGTTCATTATTTCCTTCTGTCAGCCGAGAAAGTATGTAGCTTTCTATGTTGTCCACCTGGGTCTGTAGCTCAGGTAGACAACAACTCCAACCCTTCCCCAACATGGGGTCCTCTGTGTCCTTTGACAGAGGCTCTGGTTTCTCATGCTTTTACAGCATTACTTCTCAAAAGCAAGCATAGGGTTAATTACAGTTTAGTTAATTACAGTTTAGACTCCACGAGGTTCTCCCAAAGCAGTGCTTCCCTTGATTAATGTAATGATTGAGTTCTCTGCCTCTTTGCCTATTTTCCCCACTCTCAGACCTATTGCAATCCCTTTAGTTGTTAAAATAACACAGTAGTAACATACTGCTAAGGAAGACAGGTGGAGAAAATATGGGATTGGTTCCGCCACTTTTTAGCAATGGGATCTCGGACAAGCAAACTTTCTGAACCTTTACTTACTCATTAGTAAAATGGCTTTAATCATCACATGTCTATTTCACTGGTTGCAGCAATTTCATAAATGAAGTAATTCATGTGAAACTATTCTGTAACATGTAACGCCCTTTAAATATGTTGGTTATTACAACTGTTACCATTACTAAATACTAACCTGAAAAAGTCTCTGTAGAGATATTTGTAGAAATACTCTGCTAGTAGCTTGGTTTTTTCCTTTAGACTCTTTTGGTTACCAATTGTTATGTGACAAAGCATCCCAAAACTTACTGACTTAAAACAGGAGTCAGCAAACTACAGCCCATGGGCCAACAGCCAGTTTCTATAAGTGAAGATTTATAACCACACAGTCACACTCATTCATTGACAGCTTGTCTGTGTCTGCTCTGTGCTACAGGGTGGAGTTGAGTACCTGTGACAGAGATGGTATGACCCGTAAGCCTAAAACACCGTCTGGTCCTTTAAGAAAAAGTTTGCTCACACCTGGCTTAAAACTACAATGATTTATTATTTCTCACATTCTGTTTTGGGAAACTGGGCATTTTTGCTGCTGGTCTCGCTTGGGATCACTCAACTGGCTGCGATCTTCTGATGGCTTGACTGGGGCTGAAGGTCTCATACAGCCTTGCTCACATGTCTGGCAGGTGACTGTCAGCTGGGACATCTTCACCTCCCTGAATAGCTTTTCATTTTCCAGTGGGCTAGACCAACTGCTTTGCAGCATGGCTGTCTTGGGATGCTAATAAGACAAGAACAGAAATGCAAGGCCTCTCAAAGTGAGTCTCTGGAAGTCAGACAGTGGCACTTTTATCATATTCTGCCAGTCAAGGCTAGCCACTTTGCCAACCCAGATTCAAGAGGTAGGGAAACAGGCTTCACTTCTTGATGGCAGGAGTATCACACTGCAAAGGTGTATGGACGCAAACTAGTTTGATTCCCTGGGGATGGCTATTAATGTGATTTACCACAGGCTACTTTATGTGAACTGCTTCTATGTGGCCTAGATTGAGTTTGTATTTTGTGGAAACTGAATTCTGCGGGAATGTGAGAGTCAGAATGATCCTAGCGCCATTATTAGATAAATCTTTTCTTGTTATTATGTTTCACTGACAGCTTTCCTCAGTGGCACTAAAGATCGAGGCCCTCCAGTGCAGTCACCGATCTGGAGAAGCGGGGGAAAAGGTCCCCTTTGTGCAGACATATTCCTTTAGAGCATTTGAGAAACCCCCCTCAGGTACAGACCCAGGCTCTTCGAGACTTTGAGAAGGTAAGTCATGTGAGTGAGTGGATAATCGTTATCCCAGTTAGAAGCAGTACTATGGAATAGTGATGTCTTATAAAAATATGACCCATGGATTAGCGTGGATCATAGGTTATTATCATTGCGGTGTCTCTTTCAAGAGCATGTGTCCCAATAAGCATACACTCTGTTAGCTGCGTGCTGGGGGGTGTGATTTATGGACACTTGCCTGTATAGCAGTCCCCCCTTATCTGTAGGGGGTACATTCTAAGACTCTCATTGGATGCCTCAAACTGCATAGTATTGAACCCTATATACGCTGTGTTTTTTTCTATACGTATATACTTATGATAAAGTTTAATGTATAAATTTAGTGTTAACGAGATTAACAATAGTTAATAATAGCACAGAACAATTATAAAAATATACCGGCATTACTACTCTCACATGTTTACATTATTAAGTAAAACAGGAGTTACTTGAACACAAGGGCTGTAATTCTGCAATCGTCTGATAACCCAGACAGCTACCGAGTGACTGAAGCATGGGCGACGTATACAGCCTGGGGTGGGATGGAGCGGGAGATTTCATCATGCTGCTCAGAACCCTGTGCAATTTTACAGTTATGAGTTGTTCATTTCTGGAATTTTCTATTTAAAATTTTCAGACTGTGGTTGACTGTGGGTCACTGACACCACGGAAAGCAAAACTGTGGCTAAGGGGGCACTAACTGTACCAGTAAATTCTGCCTCATGACCTATACCCCTGGTTTACTTCTCAGATAAACTGGGGAAGTTTAAACGGCCTCCTGAGAATCTGTAAATACAATATAGTGAGCCCAGGAGTCCCAGTCCAGCAGCTAGTATTATGTTCTCTGTTGCTAGCTTGGACCTCTCTAGGTACCTGGGAATTGTCTGCCGTACGTGGTGGCACAGTAACAACCATTTGTTTCTCAACAAGAATCTGATAATGTTGCTTGAACCTCCCGAATCAGTGCTACGTGCTCTGCTTCTTCAAATGTTTGTCTTTAGATTTGACCAAAACCAGTAAGTGGTCATGTAATACAGATCCCCAGCTCCCTATGTACTGGGTTGATCCCAGGAAGTCTGTACAAGAGAACATGTCTACTGGGATTTAAATAGCCCAGAAACAGGGACCCGGAATTTCTTATACTCCTGTGCTCTAAAATAAATAAATAATAATAATAATGGCTCTTTGGTGCCCCCTCAGGGATACCCAGGGAGCAGGTCCCACATACATAATGTGTAAATAGTCTCTGAGATACTGGGGTTTCTCTCATTCTGGTATTGACAGTTTTTGACAGAAAAAAAAAAAGTAAAATTCTAATTTCAAAAAATGTTGTGTTGACATGGGTTTATCCCATCTTTCCTCAATTTGTAAATAGAAATATTTCACTAAGACTTTCTGTACACCCTACTAGATATTCCTGTGGGCAAGGAATATGCGCCACATAACATGTGCCTAAGAATTAGCCTATTCTTCATCTTTTTTGCTAAGAGTTCTCACAGATACTGTGTGTATGTTTTTTTAAAGATGTGGAGAGTTTGCATGATAATAGGCTTTTGAAGACTAAACCTCTGAACAGCTGTGTTGTGCTGGTGGGGGTAGCAGGGATGGTAACACCCCAATCCCCTCCTTTTTTTTCACCTTTTGATCTGCTGCGATGGAGAAAAAGTGAGCAGAGCTGCAGAGCTCTTCAAAACTGTGTGAAGTGGTCTCTAGAGGACAGCCAGCCTACATGTTCCTTTTTGGTGAGAGGTGACTGGAAATATAGAAATGAGGGTTGTCACCTCCATTAAAGGAATGGATGGCTGCATGCTGTGGGGGGAGGGGAAATGACGGGTTGAGGTGAGTGATAAGCAGGGGTCAGCTGACTTTCAGATATAAGGCCCCAAATCCTTTTCTCTTAGTGTTTAGGTCTGATATCACAGATTAGTCCTTATTTCTTGATGCTGGGAAACAGTGACAGAAACCAAGCTAAGATAAAGGGAAAAGGTCAATAAGAGATAGTTTAAATCTCTCTCTGCTATGTGTCAAATCAAAAGTAAATAAAGAGGCTACAACATACTTCAGGCTTGATCAGAATACTGTGTCACACGTTTGTTCATTCTTATATCCATTCATCCATCCTGTGGACTCTGAATGACAGCACCTAAATTTTGAAAATTAGAGGAGGGGGAGGATCCAAGATGGCGAATTAGACACAACTCCAGCGCACAACACCCAGCGAAGAGATGCAGAAACCCAGAGATCTCCTAGCTCCAACCGAGGTACCAGGTGCATTTCAACGGGTCTGGTCCGAGGGTGAGCAAAGCCCACTCAGGGCAGACCGAGGCGGGGAGGGGTGCTGCTTCACCCAGAAAGTGCATCTGACCGGCTAGTTGGAGGCTCCACCTCTGGCCTCCAGTCCAGTTACAGCGCATCCCCCAAAGCCTCAGCAATACACAGAACAGGGGGTCTTTGCCAGTCAAGTGCCGGGAATTACAAGTGCGGAGTTGAATAAGTCTGCAGACTGAGCTATCGCCCCCTCCCCCGGCCTGGAGAGAGGGGAGCTGTAAGTGGGAGCAGCTGGGCGGCCCCTACCCCATGACCAGAGAGAGAAAGCTGAAAGGGGGAGACTGCCAGGTGCGGCTGGGTGGGTCCCTAACCTCCCCCACAAACCCCAGAGGGCTGAAGCTCTGACTCTAGTGGGTTGCTTAGCCAGTGCCACAGTCTGAGAGGAACCCTGAATGATCCAGCCCAGTGGAGGAAGGGCACAACCCACCACTAGAGGGGTGGGACCGGGCTACATGTGTTAACAAAAAACACAGGAGGCCTACATAGCAACGGGACGGCGTTCTTGACAACCCAGCAGCACCTACAGGTCAGCGGAAGAGGCGGGCTTAATCTCCCAGCATAAACAAAAAAGACACAGGAAGCTTCCTAGTAACCTGAAGGAGACCCTAGAAACCCAGTAGCGTCCCCCACAGGCAGACAAGCGACCTCATCAAGCAGCTCTCTGACACCACAGCCAGGTAAATCCACAAAGATGGAAAAAAAACAGCGCAAAAAAGGCGAAACCACCAAAGACCAGAACACCTCTTCTCCTTCAAGGGATCACAACTCCTCAACAACACAGGATCACAACTTGACCGAGAAGGAGTGTGAAGAATTGACGGAAACAGGATTCAGAAGGTGGATAATAACAAACTTCTCAGAGCTAAAGGAACACCTTCTAACTCAATGCAAAGAAACCAAAAACCTTGAAAAAAAGGTTAGATGAAATGCTAACTAGAATAACCAGCTTAGAGAAGAACATAAACGACTTGATGGAGTTGAAGAACACAGCACGAGACTACATGAAGCAAACACAAGTTTTAATAGCCGAATCGATCAAGCAGAAGAAAGGATATCAGAGATTGAAGATCAACTCAATGAAGTAAAAAGAGAAGACAATACAAGAGAAAAAAGAGTGAAAAGAAACGAACAAAGCCTCCAAGAAATATGGGATTATGTGAAAAAAACCTAATCTATGCTTGATTGGTGTACCTGAATATGACGGGAAGAATGAATCCAAGCTGGAAAACACACTCCAGAATATTATCCAGGAGAACTTCCCAAGTCTAGCAGGGCAGTCCAAATTTCAAATTCAAGAAATACAGAGAACTCCACAAAGATATTCCTCAAGAAGAGCAACCCCAAGGCACATAATTGTCAGATTCACCAGGGTCGAAATGAAGGAAAAAATGCTAAGGGCAGCCAGAGAGAAAGGTCAGGTCACCCACAGAGGGAAGCCAATCAGACTCACAGCAGATCTCTCAGCAGAAACCCTGCAAGCCAGAAGAGAGTGGGGGCCAATATTCAACATCCTTAAGAAAAGAACTTGCAACCCAGAATCTCATATCCAGCCAAACTAAGCTTCAGAAGTGAAGGAGAAATAAAATTCTTTATGGACAAGCAATTATTGAGAGATTTTGTCACCACCAGACCTGCCCTACAAGAGCTCCTGAAAGAAACACTAAGCATGGAAAGGAACAAGTACCAGTCACTGCAAAAGCAAACCAGTTGGCAAAGACCAAAAATGCAATGAAGAAAATGAGTCAACTAATGAGAAAGAAAACCAGCCAGTAACAAAATGGCAGGATCAAATTCACACATAACAATATTAACATTGAATGTAAATGGCCTGAATGCCCCAATCAAAAGACACAGACTGGCAAAAAAAGTTTTGCAATCTACCCCTCTGACAAAGGGCTAATATCCAGAATCGACAAGGAACTAAAACAGATATACAAGAAAAAACAAACAACCCCATTCAAAAGTGGGCGAAGGATATGAACAGACACTTTTCAAAAGAGGACATATATGAGGCCAACAAACATATGAAAAAATGCTCATCATCACTGGTCATTAGAGAAATGCAAATCAAAATCGCACTGAGATATCATCTCACGCCAGTTAGAATGGCGATCATTAAAAAATCTGGAGACAATAGATGCTGGAGAAGATGTGGAGAAATAGGAACACTCTTACACCGTTGGTGGGAGTGTAAATTAGTTCAAACATTGTGGAAGACGGTGTGATTTTTAAAGGATCTGGAAATAGAAATTCCATTTGACCCAGCAATCCCACTATTGGATATATACCCAAAGAACTATAAATCGTTCTACTATAAAGACATATGCACACGTATGTTCATTGCAGCCCTGTGTACAATAGCAAAGACCTGGAACCAACCCAAATGCCCATCAATGATAGACTGGACAAAGAAAATGTGGTACATATATACCATGGAATACTACGCAGCCATAAAAAACGATGAATTCATGTCCTTTTGTAGGGACTTGGGTGAATCTGGAAATCATCATTCTCAGCAAAGTGACCCAAGAACAGAAAGCCAAGCACCATATGTTCTCACTGGTAGGTGGGTGTTGAACAATGAGAACACGTGGACTCAGGGGAGAGGAGCATCACACACAGGGGACAGTTGGGGGGGGGGTAGGGGAGAGACAATGGGGGGTGGGGAGGAATAACATGGGGAGAAATGCCAGATATAGTATGCACCTAAAGTAAAATAAATAAATTATTAAAAAAAAAAGAATACTCTGGGGCTATAGGTAACTTCCTTTTTGATAGAGGGAAAGAGAGAAGTTAGTATTCTAAGAAAACAAGCAAATTCAACTGTAATTGTAAAAAAAAAATTAAAAAATAAAAATTAGAGGAAATATTGGTTAGAAAAAATATAGGAGATAGGAACACATTCCAATGCCCCACCCATATTTTCAACTTTACAGAAAATACCATGTTATTTAGAAAATACTAAATAACATGGTATTTTCTGTAAAGTTGAAAATATTCATTCAGTATATTTTAAGTACATTTAGTATTTTCTAAATAACATGGTATTTTCTGTAAAGTTTAAAATATACATTCAGTACCCTTGATACATAGGACGAGTAGCTATACTCAGAGAGAGGAAGGGACATGCTAACGTTTTTTACCAGAGAAGGGTTGACTCCTCCAGAGCTTAAAGAATTTGTCAGAGGGATACAGGCCTGGGAGAAGCAGCCAGGAATCCCTTCTTATTTCGTTTACCTGTGTAACAAACACATAATCACATTAAATGAGATTCTTTAGTCCCTGCCCTTAGATAGTTATAGTCTATTTGGAAGTACAGATATTGCATTAATTACAATATAGAATAGCAAGTGCTTTCATAGAGATAATGACAGTACACTTTGAGACCTTGAGAGAAAATACCTACTTTTATTAAAGGAATAGGGAAAGGCCTCTTACCAGAGGACACTTCTCCTGGGGGCTGCACATCGAGCAAGGTCTCCAAAGCTTAGATTTTACTAGTCAGAGAAGCAGAGTATAATATTTCAGACAGAGGGAAATTTGGGGGAAGGAAGAGAGATATGTTCATGGATTGAGCAAAGAAGAAACTGGGCTATAGAGAGGTAAAGAAAGAACAGGAGAGAGGTAATATTTAAGGAACTTAATCTGGCAAAAGTGATTGTAATTGTTCAGTAACGTGGTTACTTCTAAAATGTTTGCTGATGTAGGAAATTCTAGAGAAAAGAAGGTTCTTTGATCACAGGGAAAGAGATAACAGACTGAAAATGCAAAGACTGGCACATTATGGAACCAAAACGTAATTGGTCAATTAAGGAAGTGAAAATGACAACTATCATTTATGTTGGTGCAGAGAAAAAGGGACAAAGAAGGCAACATTTCACACATACAACGGTTTTTCTTGTCTTTCCTTCTCCACCCACAACCAACAGCTTGGTTGTATGTGTATACAAACTCCAATTGTATGTTTGTCAGGTTGAGGTCAATAGGTATTATTTTCCATATGAAAGGAGGGCATTGCTGGGGAAGCTGAGGCAGGAGAATTGCTTGAACCTGGGAGGCGGAGTTTGCAGTGAGCCGAAATCACGCCATTGCACTCCAGCCTGGCGCCTGGCGACAGAACGAGACTCTGTCTCAAAAAAACAAAAAAAAAGAAAGGAGGGCATTGCTTAGCATATATGCTTCATTTGTATTTTTGAATGAGCGAGTGATTTAATTAATTTCCCAACCTTATCAGCTTTGTTATGTAGGGGCTTTTCCCCACTCAGAGAGTCCACTGCTGAAGGGATATTTATTCTTTTCAGATCTGTAGACTTGAGCAGTGGGTTAAACGTATCTCATCAGTTGTCTTATTCTGTCTTTTAAAGACATGAAACAAACATCACTCTCCCCCATTTTTTAAGTGAGGGAACAGGGATTCACGTAAACTGTGACTTTTTCAGGGTCATAAGTTTATGTACCATGATCATAAATCTGAACAGCTTATTGGGTCAGAAATAATTTTACCTACAAGTGACCATAATGATATATTGAGAAAAACCCCTTGACGTATGCTTTCTCAATGATCACGGCATCCAGCTGCATCTCTGGGACGAGTAAGACTTGGAGCCACACATCCATAATACTGGCTAGCATTGGCTGATCAACCTTCCACGTGGCAAATACTGTTCTAAGTATGTGACGGCATTATCTCATTTCCAGCAACCCTGTGAAAAGGCATGATTGCCAGTCAGAATTCGATCATTAAAAAGTCAAGAAACAACAGATGCCGGAGAGGATGTGGAGAAATAGGAGCGCTTTTACCCTGTTGGTGGGGAGTGTAAATTAGTTCAGCCATTGTGGAAGACAGCGTGGCCATTCCTCAAGGATCTAGAACTAGAAACACCATTTGACCCAGTAATCCCATTACTGGGTATATACCCAAAGGATTATAAATCATTCTAGTATAAAGACACATGCACAAGTATGTTTATTGCACCATTGTTCATAATAATAGCAAAGACTTGGAATGTCAGGCACGAGCCGCCCCACGTGACCTCTTTTCCACTTTAAATGGAATGATAAAACTAAAAATGAAAAGGAAGGGAGAGAAACAGAGACTTTTTGAAATAATATTTCACAAGACTTATTAAGAAGATCGTAACAGTAGCTAATAACAATAAATGCTATTTGAGTGCTCATTATACACTAGGCACTCCTCTAGATATTTAACATATTTAATTTAGTGAATTTTCAGTTCATTTTCCTAACGTATGAGATAGCTATTATTATTACAAGCATTATACCAGTGAAGAGATTAAGGTTCAGATAACTTGCCCAAAGTTATGTAAGAATAAAGTAACAGAGCCACTATAACTCCAATGATTCCAAAATTCTTGGGGAAATGAAAGGACCATTCAGAGAAGGAGAGCATTACATTGGTGGAATGCCTGTACTGGGTTTTTTTTTTACATGGAATCAACATGGCAGAAGGTACAGAAAAGCCACAGAAGGGTGGGAGTCTTTGGCTGTAAAATCGAGAGGGGGACTCCCCTGCCCCTGTCCTGTTTACACATTTTCTAATAATGTTGTCTTTCACATGAAAATGTCATCCAAGCCAGCTGCAGTGTTTGCCCGACTGTACTCTGCAGTTTTCCCTGGCAGTCTGAATCTAACCACAGTGCGTCAGCCCGTTCAGGTCCTACACATCCTGGCGAATTTTTCCATTTGGATCTTGAAGTTTTTGGGAGGAAAAAGAAAAAAAAGTGTTAAAAGCGGAAGGCTTTTTCATTTTGAGGGGCTTCTGAAGCTCCGAGTTATCACAGTCTGGTTAACCTGTGCCAATTTAGGTTAAGCGGGTCCTGCCGTTGCTCTCTTTATGGTCCACAATTCTGGTGCTTCTTGATGGTTTTTCTCTAATTACAGCCTTGGAAAATGAATGCTACTGGTCAACGGCATTTTTATTTTAAAAAAAATGCGTTCATTCTTCCAAACCACAGTGTCCCACACATACTGGCTTTGTTTTCATTGGTATCTTAAGACATTCAAAAAGTTATTAGGTGGCAGGGGTAAATATTAAACTTTCAGCAATCACAAGTACAGCTTGTTTTCCTTTTTCGATCTCGTGTTTAAAAAGGAAAACAGAGGGCTTCCACACACAGTCATTCCACAGACCTTCCATGCAAAGTTTTCATTACTTAGCAACATTACCAAAGATAGAAATCAAATCAATTACTTCTTTTCTTGAGAACTACAGAGTAAAAGGAATGCTTATGAGTGCTGTAGCAGATACAAAGAAAGACGTGAGCTTCCATTCTCAAAGAATGTACAATCTGATTAGGGGCGTAAGAAATCTAAATTACATAAGATTTAATTTAAATAGCATGTAAGGCAATATTGGAAGAAGTATTTCAAGATGGGAGTACTTGCCAAACTAATGTATGTTTTTAAAACTTAAGTAAGGCCAGGCATGGTGGTCATACCTGTAATCCCAGCATTTTAGGAGGCTGGGGCGGGTGATTCACCTGAATTCAGGAGTTCTAGACTAGCCTGGCCAACATGGTGAAATCCCATCTCCATTAAAAATACAAAAATGAGCCAGGCATGGTGGCACATGCCTGTAACCCCAGCTACTCAGGAGGCTGAGTCCGGAGAAGCGCTTGAACCCAGAGGGCAGAGGTTGCAGTGAGCTGAGATCGCATCACTGCACTCCAGTCTGGGCGACAAAGTGAGACTCTGTCTCAAATAAATAAATAAATCTTAAATACTAAGATAGAACTTTTTGTCTAATTTGCATGCGTGTGTGTGTGTGTGTGTGTAGACTTTTCAAAGTTGTAAATATTAGCTTACATTTGGTTATATAATTAATAAAGAAACTTTATCAAAAAGAATGAAATTATAAAAGTTGGACAACACTGAATATTCTGGAAGGTGTGATTACCAACACAGAAAGAGAGCAACAACTTTCACCAAGAATGTGGCACTTGAATTGGAATAATTCTTTTTGTAATTTCAAATTATCTCCTTTCTCTCTCCTCATTAGAACTTTCTTCTCTTCTCCATTGTACGAAGAGAAGCCCTTTCTTTCTGTGCACTTTGCAAAGTTTCCATTCTAATGATAATTTCCATTCCAATACTCAATTTTAAAAATAACACCAAAGATCATGATACCAATTAATATTTGTAAGTCCTTACAGTGTGCCAGGTTCTGGGAATGCACTTGACCTTATTATCTTATTCAGTTCTCCTAATAGTCTTTCGAGGTTCATGCAGCCATTGTCTTCATTTGTAAAGAGGGACACTGAAGCTAGAAAAACACTAGTAATTGATGGAAAGTGCTGGAGCTGGGATTTGTACATAAGTATACTGGCTCTAGTGCCTGAACTCTCAGCCACAATTTTATTATGCTTATTGATAGCTCACCCCCTTGTTCATTTGTTAATTCACGCATCCACTTCGTATATGAGTTCATCATGTGTGCCAGGCCATGTACTAGCTATTAGTTGCACAATGATCAAGGATGAATATGTGAAAATATGTATGTTGAGCCAGGCGCGATGGCTCACGCCTGTAATCCCAGCACTTTTGACGCTGATGTGGGTGGATCACCTGAGGTCAGTAGTTTAAGACCAGCCTGGTCAACATGGTGAAACCCTGTCTCTACTAAAAATACAAAAATTAGCTGGGCATGGTGGTGCACGCCTGTAATCCCAGCTACTCAGGAGCCTGAGGCAAGAGAATCACTCGAACCCAGGAGGCAGAGGTTGCAGTGAGTTGTGATTGTGCCACTGCACTCCAGCCTGGGCAACAGAGCTAGGCTCCATCTCAAAAGAAAGAAAGGAAGAAAAGAAAGAAAGAAAAAGAAACAAAAAGACAGAAAGAAAGGAAAGAAAGAAAGAGGAAATATGTATGTTCAAGGATGAGTGTTTATTTCGGTATTCTTTTTTTTTTTTTTTGAGACAGAGTTTTGCTCCATCACCAGGCGCCAGACTGGAGTGCAGTGGTGTGATCTTGGCTCACTGCAACCTCCGCCTCCCGGGTTCAAGCTATTCTCCTGCCTCAGCCTCCTGAGTAGCTGGGATTACAGGCGCGCGCCACCACGCCCAGCTAATTTTTGTATTTTTAGTAGAGACGGGGTTTCACCATGTTGGCCAGGGTGGTCTCCATCTCCTGACCCTGTGATCCGCCCGCCTCGGCCTCCCTATTTCGGTATTCTTTATACTAACACAATATCAGTACTCAAGCTGAGGATTGATTATTTCACGTATGGAATATGTATACAATAGAACATTATAGAGCAATGTACTGATTTGGGAGGGTGTCCACTATAACAAATTTAAGATTAAACAAAAAACAGCAACAACAATTTGACTGAATATTACAAAAAGTAAGATCTCATTTTTGAAAAAGAAAAGGTGGAAATATCTAGGAGGATATATAGCAAAATATTGATATTGATTATGTCTGAATGATGGAATTAGCCTATTGCCTTCTTTATAACTTTGAATATTATATTTATTTTAATTATCTACTCATCGAAAAAAATATTCTAGTGCTTTCACTATTACAACATGTCTTCAGCATTGCAAGTAGAATGACAAATAGGCAAACATCGCTCCTGCCTTCATAGAGTTTACAGAATAGCAAATTCCAACCCAATGTAATCATTATGGTAATAGAAGTGAAGAGTGCTATGGAATATACAGCTGGACACTTACTCAGTATGAAGAGCTTCGGGGTTTCAGGGAAAATTTTCTAGAGGAAACTGCATCTAACCAAGGACCTGAAGAAGGAATAAGAATTAGCCACTAATATGGGGTGGGAGCGTGACAGTGAAGAATGTTCCATGCATAGGAAATAGCTTGATTCAAGATCCAGATGAGAGGAAGAACCAGTCAGTCAGTATTCCTAGCGCATGGGGTGTAAGGAATGCGAAGTGTTGAAATCAGAGAAAGAGAGAGGAGTCATCATACAGAGTCGTGCGAATTATGCAAAGGCTTTTGAATTTTATCTGAGCTCAAGAGAGCTGCTGAAAGCTTTCAGGCATAGAGGTGACATGACCAGATTTTTCCTTTTAGAAAGATCCCGTTGGCTTCCATATGGACTCAGCATAGAAGGAGTAGTCTAGAGGCAGAGGAAACAGTTAGGAGGCGGTTGTGGCATTCCAGGCAAAGGCTGGTGGAGATGCCAGTATCCAAATTAGATAAATGGACCGAGGAAAGAGATTTCAGAGGCAGAATTGATAGGGCTAAGCCATTGATAGGGATGTAGAAGCAGTGAGGCTGAAGAAACCCAGATGACTGACCACCAATCCATCTCTCCACTCACACCCTACCCACTGTCACCTTTGCATAAACTTCCAGACTGCCTTCACCTCTCTCTTTAATAACGTGAGTTATTTGTTCAAAGTCTGCCTTTTGTTTTGAACATGAGCGCACCATAGAGGGACAGTGGTTGTCTTTTCACTGCTAGATACAGTGATTAGCATAATGCCTGGTAGAGAGTAGGCATGCCCTTTGCTTTTCTTTTTGTTTGTTTTGGATGAATAAATGATGTTCAGTTTTCTTGCTTGGGCAACTACTAGATCATGCCCTCCACTGGGAAAGAGAAAACTGGAACAGGCACATGTAGTCCTTTTACAACCATTGAAGCAACAGCAACGCAAAGCAAAAACAGTCTAGCAGCTTCTGTATTTGGAAGAAAAGTAAAGCAGATTCTTCCTGTTATTAAGGAACTCCAAATCTAGGGGAGACAGTCAAGGAGATAAGTCCACTATTGTGTGAAATAGGCCACAGTAAGAGTCGGTGAGCCGTGCTATGGAGGCATTCAGGAAGAGCCCTTGCCCAGGCATTCAGGCCGGATAGGTTTCTTGGTAGGTAATAGCTAACTTAGATCCTTATGGGTGAGTTGGGATTAGTTAAGTGAGAGCTGGGTGGGAATTAAAGAGAAGTGACATTCTAGGCTAATGCTACTTCCCCTGCAAAGCCCTGGAGGCAGCAAGAACCTGGCGAATTCAAAAACAGAAGGCTTTCTGTCGTGGATGGAGCACTGGAGGGTCAATTGGGGTTCGTGTTGGTTTTGTCTTGCCCCTTATTCCCCTAGTTCACTGTGATCCTGTGGACTCTTGGCCTTTTTTTCTTTTTTTTTTCTCTTTTTTTTTTTTTGAGACAGGGTCTTTCTCTGTTATCCAGGCTTGAGTGCAGTGGCGTGATCTTGAATCATTGCAGCCTTGACCTCCTGGGTTCAAGTGATCCCCCAACCTCAGCTTCCTGAGAAGTTGGGACTACAGGCACATACCACCATGCATGCTAATTTTGATTTTTTATTTATTGTAGAGACATGGTGTCCCTATGTTGCCCAGGCTGGTTCCAAGCTCCTGGCCTCAAGCAGTCCTCCTGCCTGGGTCTCCCAAAGTGTTGGGATTACAGGTGTGAGCCACGACACCGGAAACTCTTAGCTCTTATGCCCAAAGCAGGTGCTTGTCATGCCTTTGAAATTGCCTTCACTCCTAGAAAAAGATGGAGAAAGCATTATTTAAAATCCAGAGGAAAAGATGAGGCCAAAAGTCACATTTCTCTCTGAATTCCAGAAGCTCAGCAAATAATCTGAGTTGAATCAATTGTGATCAAATACCAAGTCCCGCTCATGCTAATTGGGCCAAAGTGATGGACAATCTAGTTTGGAGTCTGATCATCCTTGGGAGGCCCGAGCTCAGCTGTGATTCCTGCCTTGCAGCTCATTTAACTGCCTCTGGCAGCGCTATTTCTAACTGGGCCACGTATTTTTGGTGGCCAGGGACGTTGTTATTTGTTTTGTTCTGTTTTGATACGGTTCACAGTGCTCTGGTGTGATGGTGAAGATAACACCTGGTTATTCCAGGACTGGGGGTGGTGTGGGTGCGTATCCATGTTGGGGAAGGCAGCAGGAACATCATCCTAACTTCTGTTCTTTATCTGCATGATGAGGCAGGCTGCCTAAGACAGGGTTTATTCATCAACCTGATGCTCTGTCATTAGTGCTCTTGTTACCAGGCCAGTTATTTCAAGAAAAGGCTGTGTGCAGGATGGGTATCAGTATGCTTCCAAGTTTTAGGGAAGAAAACGGAATTGTATTGTTAATATTTTAGCATTTAATAGACTCTGAAACTTCAGGAATTATGTTAAAATTTCAGAAACAGAGTTTTAGAAGGGCGACTTGTTTGTTTATTGTGCAATCCAAAGAAAAAGCAGGACTTGTGGAATTTGTAGTCAGCTTTCTGAAGCAGGTATCAGTAGTTGGCTTCTGAGACAAGGGCAGAAACATTATGTTGGAATAAAAGAGTTGGTGAGTGGAACACCAAGTGGGTTGACATTTTCCTTGGCAGAATGTGGTATGTGAAAGTTATACATATTTTTCAGAACAGCCTAATACGTATGTTTTTCTTATGTCAAAACATAGATCATATGTTTCTGTCTTATCTAAGGGTTATCATAGAACTTAACGTTTTTATAAAACTTAATAAACTGTGAATATTCAGTATTGAGAGCCACTTAGAGAATATTACATCTGACTCTTCAAGATCCTATAATATAGGTAGGATTGGTATACAGAATATTTAGATGTGATTCATTCTAAGCCATTTGTCTTTAACTGAATTGAATCAAATTTGACTTTAACTGAATCTTTATCATTAAAAAAAATCCCTTATAAAAGATAAAGGTTTGGGTTAGTTCTCTAAGCTTTGGTTTATTTCTTTGTCTTCTTTTAAAAGCGAAGCTTTATTGAAACATGATTAACACACTATACAGTGCACCTTCTTAAACTGTACAATTATATGATTTTAGTGTATTCACAGGGTTGTGCAACCATCACCACTGTTTAATTCCAGTACCTGTTTCTGACTCCAGTAAGAAACGTCATACCCATTAGCACTCACTTCCCATTTTCCCTCTCCCTAGTTCTTGGAAACCTCTAATCCACTTTCTCTATGGATTCGCCTATTCTGGACTTTTCATATAAATAAGAATTATACAGTATGTGACCTTTTGTGTCTGGCTTCTTTCCCATTATAGCATAATGTTTTCAAGGTATTTATGTCGTAGCATGTATCAGTGCATCATTTCTTTTTATGACTAGAGTAATATTCTATGATTCGGATATGCTAAATTTTATTTATTCATCAGCTGAAGGACATTTGAGATATTTCCAATTTGGGGAATTATGAATGATGCTACTATGAACATTTGCATACAAGATTTTGTGTGGTCATATGTTTTCAATTTTCATGGGTATATAACTAGGAAAGGAATTGCTAGGTCATATAGTAACTCTTTATTTACCTTTTGAGAGCCAACTTTAATTTATTCATCTTGAAAATGAAGAAAACAATTTTTTTTTTGAAATGGAGTCTTGCTCTGTCACCAGGCTGGAGTGCAGTGGTATAATCTCAGCTCACTGCAACCTCCGCCTTTTGGGTTCAAGCGATTCTCCTGCCTCAGCCTCCTGGGTAGCTGGGGCTACAGGTGCGAGCCACCACGCCCAGCTAATTTTGGTATTTTTAGTAGAGACAGGGTTTCACCATGTTGGCCGGGATGGTCTTGATCTCTTGACCTCGTGATCCGCCCACCTCAGCCTCCCAAAGTGGTGGGATTACAGTCGTTAGACACCACATCTGGCCAGAAAACAATTTGTTTACATAGATCTAGGTGGTCAGATCCTTTAAGGTCTGCAGGAAGATTATTTACAGTGATGGGTACTTTTTGAAAAGACGGAAGGGGCCTGAGGTAGAAGAGGGAATACCTTATCAGTTGCAAGTAAATCCCAGGCTCAGCGGGGTCATACGGTCTAATGATTAAGGTCCTGATGCATATGCAGTATGGAGTTAAACTGCTGGAGTTACAGTCTGCGCTCCTCCACTTTCTCAGTGAGCAAGTCAGTGAACCTCTTGATGTCTGTCTGTCCTAGGCAGTAAAATGGGGATCATCATATCTTCATACTTCAAAGGTTGTGGTAAAGATAAAATGAAATAATATACATGGAAGTACTTTGTACACTGTCAAATCCAATGCCCATGATTGTTGTGAAGATAGTATAATTGTATCTGATTAATTTCATACAGGCCCAACTCATTCAAAACAGCCAGGAATTAACTTTTTCTTTGTACAAGTCAGATTTTATGAGAACAGCATAGAGACTCCCAGACACATAGATGTATTATAAATAAAATATGTATATGTAAAACAAACCAGCCCTCTGTTCTTCCTGCCCCGTCTCTTCTTGTCTATCCCCCGTCCCTAATCAAAACAAGTTGGGCTCCTTGTTGTAGTTCCCTGGGTGCTAAAAAGCAGGAAATACTCCCCAGACATTTGTGTGCCCTTCCCATGGGGCTGTTTTGAAAATATGACAATTAGCAAAGTTATGGGTTCAGTCGTCATCATCCTTGAGTCACTGTTCCTGTTTTTGTCTTAGAAATAGGGTGTCCTTTATACACACTTATCACTTCTGCAGCGCAAGGCAGCCAGAGCACTCGGCCTGAGCAGGTGGTCTCTCATTACTCTTTAGGGCTACAGGAGAGCTGGTGCGCATTCTGAAATTCTTCAGAAAGAGATAGTTCTCTCACTGGCCTTTGGTAGGAGTGCTTTTATGAGAAAATGTGGTTCAAGCATAGAACTTAGGATGGCCAAAGATCTTTAAAGCCCTGTAGAGCTCACTCCTAGCTGATGTGTGAAAACTTTTAACAGTATCCTTGACAGTTGATTCTTTAGTTTCAGTCAAGCTCCTTTGTGACAGGAAGTTTACTCTGTCTCATGATGTATGTGCTCACTAAAAATCTGATGTATAAACATATGGATAGAGTGTGGCAATACCTTTATTACACACAACTCTACTAGAGAATTTATCCTTATGTCTAATTGATAACCACCTCCCCGTAATTCCTACTTTCATTCCCCTTAAAATAGTGACTAAAGGAAAATGTGGCACATATACACCATGGAATACTATGCAGCCATAAAAAAGGAGGAGTTCGTGTCCTTTGCAGGGACATGGATGAACCTGGAAACCATCATTCTCAGCAAACTGACACAAGAACAGAAAATCAAACACTGCATATTCTCACTCATAGGCAGGTGTTGAACAATGAGAACACATGGACACAGGGAGGGGAGCATCACACACTGGGTCTGTTGCGGGGGGACTAGGGGAGGGACTGCAGGGAGTAGGGAGTTGGGGGAGGGATATAACATGGGGAGAAATGCCAGATATAGGTGATGGGGGATGGAGGCAGCAAACCACATTGCCACGTGTGTACCTATGCAACACTCCTGCATGTTCTTCACATGTACCCCAGAACCTAAAGTGAAATTATATATATATATATAAAAAATAACCTGTTTTATAAACAAGATATACAAAGAATAAGTAAACACTTGTCCATGTATTGAATATCTAAATGTTCACAAACATTATTTTTAGTTTATTTGCTTCAGGTGAAAAACGGCTAGCGTTACAGATACGGTTACAGCCCTCTCAGTATCCTGCCCAGGTCCCTCTCTTCTGACTGCCTTCCTATAGTTAACTATTATTAAGTAGTTTCCCCAAAATGACTCAATGAGAAAAAGGAGAGCCGAAGCATGAACTCTGGTCTTCTTGGTTCAAAGCTGTTGCTCTTTTCACAATTTCGTGGTACCCAACCTAGATAAATATGTACAATATTGATAATATTTGTTGTCTATGTGTACGTGGACGAAAAGTGTGAAGGGTTACTTAAAACACTGCTCTTCTATTCCTCTGTTGCCATATTAACTTATTTTTAAAATATTTTTATTTTCAAGGAAGGTAAAGATAAGAACTATCCACAGATATCAAATTAGTAGAGTTAAAATTGTGGAAGTTTTATTATATTTGACAAGAATGTGTCCATTAAGATGATGAATCATTTTTAGTGAGTGAAGCTTTATTTTTAGGAGAAAGATTGGTAAAAAATTAATATGTTTTCAAGTACATCCATTATACGAGCTAGCTGGGGGGTCTGAATATGATTAAGCGAATGTCAAGCTGGGTTTTTTTAAAGGCAGACTTGACAGTTGGTTGTGTTAATGGGGCATGACAGGCTGAACAGCTGGGTGGTAATCCTCCTCCTACTGTTGGCATTGATTGAGTCTTTATTTACATCTTATTTCTAGCCTGGACGAGTACATTTTTACTTTGAGACCAGAGTAAAGATGTTAGATATACTATGAGAAAAAAGAAGAGCAAAGATAAATGTACTTCCCCTTGCTCCAGAATCTGCAGCGTTTTATTTCCTAAGCAATACAGAGGTTATCAAAACACACAGGCCCATTTGCCGTGAGCTAGTAGGTTGCACGTGCAGCTCAGGTATGTGTGTTTTTGTTTGTTAAACCTTTTTTTTTTTTTTTCAAGTTTTCACATACAGCACTGACGTTTCTTAAAGCTACAAGAAAACAAATAAGTAAAACAAAACCTGAGCAATTCACAAAGAAAATAATCTTCCCGGTCAGGAGTTCCTGGCTCACCCTGCCCCCACTGCCCACCTCCCCACATCCACTTCCCTTCCTCTGACTGGTGTCCAGATTGACAGCCAGGATCCTGAAGGGGCAACCTCCGGGCTCCTCACCCCTGACTTCGAGGTCTCCCTGAGACCGCTTTTATTTCCCCTCATCTCTGTGCCCTATTGCAGGACAGTATCGCCCTTTGCTTGGTCCTGGTGGGCCCTCTGCCCCTTTGCTCATGTTCCACCTGCCTGGACTGCCTGTTCTCCCCACTGCCTATCCAAGCTCGACTCATCCTTTGAGACGAGCTAAACTGTCAGTTCTCTGTGGTACCTTCCCTGGCATCCTCTCCTTCCTAATTTTTATAGTTTTTATTTATTTATGTATTTATTGAGACAGAGTCTCACTCTGTCGCCCAGGCTGGAGTGCAGTGGCATGATTTCTGCTCACTGCAACCTCCATCTTCCAGGTTCAAGCAGTCCTCATGCCTCAGTCTCCTGAGTAGCTGGGACTTCAGGCACATGCAACCATGCCTGGCTAATTTTTGTATTTTTAGTAGAGATGGGGTTTCACCACATCAACCAGGCTGGTCTTGAACTCCTGACCTTGTATGATCCACTCACCTCGGCCTCCCAAATTGCTGGGATTACAGGCGTAAGCCACCACACCCAGCTCAGTTTTTACTGTTTGTACAGTTCATATTGTCCTTTATAATTTGTTATATATGATTTCCTGTTTGTTCAGAACTCTTGTAGAAAGCCCAGATTCTGCATGGTGTATTAAAACGTGTCCCTTAGAGTAATTTATTTTACTGATACTCTTTTTATAAGGAGGAATGCTATTAGGTATGCTTTTTATCCTAAAAATTTATATAATCTTGTACGTAGATTATATTTTATTAATCCAATGAGAAATAAATCAGCAGGTTAATTACTCATCCATTATTTAATTCAACAAATATTTATTGAGCACGTGCTACGTATCGGGCACCATTCTGGGCACTGGTGACACAGCAGTGAACAAGCCAAGGAAACATCCCACTTTTCTCATGAAGTTTACGTGCCGTGGGGGAGAGACAGACAAGAAACAAGATAAATAAGCAAACGTAGTATTTTAGAGGGTGACAGCGCTATGGAATAAAAAACAATGAAGGGGGATTCGGAGAGCTGGGATGAGGCACAGGGTAGGGTTATCATCTCAAATAGAGTGTTCACTTCACTGAGAAAGTGACATTCAATCAAAGATGAAGAAAGTGAGGAGAGAATGGTGCAGCTCCCTAAAGGAAGAGCAGCCAGGCAGAAGGGTCAACGAGTTCAAAGGCCCTGGAGAAGAAACCTTCTTCTGCTCACTGTTTTTGAGAAACAACACAGAGAAACAGTGTGGCTGGAGCAGAAAGCAGCGGGAGAGTGGGAGGAAGAGTAGAGGAGGTAGCAGGAGAGGAGAGAAGAGGACTGTAGGGCCTCAGGCCTTGCAGTCTGATGAAGGGACATCACCTTTCACTCTAAGTTAGATGGGAAGCCAGGGGTCTCTCCAGCAGAGGAGTAATCCGACATATTTTAAAAGGGTCACTGCGGCTGCTGTGCTGAGAACAGGCTATAAGGGAACAAGAGTGGGAGCAGGAACACTGATTAAGGGGCTGTTCAGATCATGTAAGGAAAAGATGGCAGCATTGTGGAGCAGGGTGGTAGAGATGCCAGGGGCAGTAGTGGTAGTATAATATATATACATAAAATAGATATAGTAATATATGGTATCTATATAATATAGTATAATATATATTATATACATAATACAACAGCTACAACCATAATACAACATATGTATTATACTACCATATATGTTATTAATATATACACTATCATATAGTATATATATAGTAAGATTTGCAGACAGATGATACATAGGAGACGGAATGAATCAAGAACGATTCAAAGGTTTGAGCCCAAAAACCTGCAAATATTGAGTTGTTACAAATTGAAAAAAGGTCTAGTGAGGGAGGAGCGTGTTTGCTGGGGAAGATCAGGAGTTCAGTCTTAGATACCACAAGTATGGGATGTCTAAATTCAAGCAGAGATTTCTACTAGAAATTTAGATATAAATTGCAGCTCATAGAAAGTTTATATGCCTATGCACATCAGGGTGGGCATATAAACTTAGAAATTTAAGTGGACAAAGAATCATTTTTCTGCCTATTCTAGAATAAGTGTTCTACCAAATATAGTTCCTTTGGAACTATTAAAACACACTTTTCTTATATTATTGGAAATCTATGATAATAATACACATGAGCCAGCCCATATATAGCAAAGCAAAATGTACAATATTTATGGAATACTTACCTATTCATTAATTCCACAAATATTTAGGGAGTGCTTCCTAAATACTATGCAACATGAATACAAGACACAAAATATGGCTTGTCAGCTCTCAAAACACTCTCGCTGGGTTGAGATCATTGCAAACAGTGGAATGAATGGAATGAATGTTACTGGTAGAAGTCTCAGGTTGCTATGGAAGCTGTAGGAGTTTAGAAAGACGTATTAGTCATTGACTTTTTCCCTGGGCAGCTTCAGACTAGAGTTGGAAAGATCAAACACACAAAAAGTCACATAACTCTAAAAGATGTAAATAACCCTTCAAGATGACAAAAACCACATCATAAGGCAGCATAGGAACACTCGTTGAATATTAATATCTGCCCTTAGATATTAACATACTAACATATTAATAATTAAGTTCAAAAGAGGAAGAAGTCTTTCCAGGCTAGGGTAACAGGAAAGGCTTTGCTTGGGTGGAATTTGGGAACATTCAAGTTAATTGATCTAAGCAAAGAGTTGAATGTGTAGGGCTAGATGTTGGGTGAGAAGACTTGCTTGGAGATTCGGGGGTTGTTTTGAGGGTGAAAGTATAACCCTAAAAGTGGATGATACCTCCATGGGAAAAAGGTGAAGAGAAAAAAAGTAGAAACCTAAGGACTTACCATAATTTAAGTACCCGCTTTCAGGAGCTGGCGAAAACAAACACAGAAAAGGAGCAGAGAGATAGAAGAACAAGTAATCACCGAGGAAATCGGCGTAAATGTCCAACAGAAATCTAGGATGCATAAGAATACCCTGGATTTGTATGTAGTTTTATTTCCTGTAAAACTTTTATGAAATTATCTTATCTAATAAAGGAATCTGAGTAGACAGCCAAAGCACGATGCAGCACTAATCTAGAGTCTGGCAGCCTGGCTCCCCCTTGAGCAAAATGGAAGTGACAATAACTGGGTTATCCCTTGAAGAGCTTCGCCCAGGAAAGGCCCTTAAAAATCACTAATTTTTCAAGCCATTTCATTTTTTAAGTGAGGACAGTTAGGCCTCTAGAGAGGTGCACTCCTATGGTCACATAGCTACTTAGTAAGAGAACTGGGAACAGAAAAGGATATTTTGAGTTTTAACTTAGACTTTTTTCTTCACTGTCTCTAACTAAGCCTAACTCTTATTCTAAGAATTCAGATTTAGTGAATATAATTAAATGAATTTTAAATGTGCAGATTTTTTTAAATGAGACATATTTTGGCTTAAGTTATCAACTGTGTATGATAAGAAATGTGTTGCCTGTTTGGCCTATTTATAATCTAAATCTGTTTGTGAGAATGCTTTGCTCTAATTATGCCCTCCTGAGGCCCCTTTATCCACTCAAACATTTTCTATCTTTCACGGCAAAGTGCAGATTCAACTTCTAATCAACTTTCTCTGATCACCCCACTAAGAACTGGCTACTCTTTCTGACGGGCTCCCCTAGAGTCAACGTTTTCCAGACTCAGGCTGAAACTTATTAGTGGGTCATGAAATCAATCCGGTGGGTCACTTCCTGGAAAAGAAATAGGAAATATCAGAGTACATCACACAGAATGATGGTGACAGTTGCTTTTTGAAACATTTACTTCAGTTAAGAGTATGCATAAGTACTAGATTGCAATGTAACATGTAAAAGTTGAAAAACACAAGTTTGGAGGATTATAAATGTAAAACACGTATCTTAACATATCACGACCAGCTGTATGGCCACGTAGGTCTTTGAGGGTTGGGACTTCCTTGATCTTTATCTCTCTCATGCCTGATGTCCTACCTGGCGGGTACTCGGGAGTTGTTGACTGGAATGGTTATGAAGGTTTGAGAAGGGATTGGACGAATGAGAAGCAGGTAGGTTGGGGAGGAACTGAGGGCTTGAATCAAGTGTACATTTTTTAGTCTCCTTTACTTTGGATGTTAGTATTTTTTTTTCAACTTAATATCAAGTACCCGTGTTTAATATCTGTGCTGTGGAGTTGTATCCCGTCACCTTCAATGTAATGTGGTATAAATAATACTTCCTGCTCATGTTGCAGCTGTCACTCAAGGATCTTAAATTACTTTAGGAGCAAGATCTGGTGATGAGTGCCTGGCTCCACTTGGCAGGTGCCAGAGTTAAGAACCAGAGACTGCCTGAAATCTTTGGGCTCCAGGATGACGGTCCATCTCTGTCATCCTCCCACACTCTCTTCTGCCTATCCCTTCTTCCATGGAGGGAGGATCCCTTGACCCTGCCTCTTTCTGAGCTTTGGAACTGGTAAACAGAGTCTGCAAAGATTCCCCTGAGCTAAAAGATTTGCTCTTTCTTTGCGGGTAGCTATGGTGTGTCTGGGGGGAAGGCTCATGGTAACAAAGGCTATTCGTTTAACTGTGTGGGAGCTAGAAAATCTTGGGGCTGAAAACTGCAAAGGAACTGATTAGAGGTCAGCTCTGGATCATCACAGAAAATCGAGACTTCTCTGGTTAGAAGCTCTTTAAGATTTGCACGGGACAGAAAAGGGGATATTTGACATGTGCTTACCTTTTTATGGGCCATTTTATATACATGTGGTCTTTTCTATAGCAACGCTATTTCTAGTTTCTGGCCACACTCGTTTTTTGGTCTTACAGTCCAAATCAGCCACAAGTCATTTAAATATCCCCTCCCCACCGTTTGTCTCCTTCTCTTCTTTGCAACCCCGCTGTCACCTTGAATTACTCCCCTTCCCCTTTCCTGGAAGCTCTTGGGGGTCAGTCCCTCTTTTCCGAGAAGCTGTTAACTGCCTGCAGTTGGGCCTGGGAGGCTCCAGGAGGGTGACAGCAGAGCCCTGGTTTGGAGTCGGGTTACACCACTTGTGTCTGAGTTCACGCAGCATGTTCCTCTGTAGGGATTCCGCAAATATCTCCCTGAGGTAAAAAAGGAAAGTGCGCTGCGCTCCAGCGCCCAGAGCAGTGAGCCCAGTCCCGAGTCCCGGAGAGAGCTCCAGCGATCCGGGCCATGTCGCCGTAGCCCCGGCCTCTGGTTCCCCAGCCTCCGGCGCCTCCCAGCCGGCTCGCTTCATGCTGCGGTGCAACTGCACCATGTTACTGGGCTGAGGGGGCAATGAGGCACGCTCCTCCCCATGGGTTGCCCATCATGTCTAATGGATATCGCACTCTGTCCCAGCACCTCAATGACCTGAAGAAGGAGAACTTCAGCCTCAAGCTGCGCATCTACTTCCTGGAGGAGCGCATGCAACAGAAATATGAGGCCAGCCAGGAGGACATCTACAAGCGGGTGAGTGCAGGGGCCTGCCTCTCCGGGTCAGGGGCAGGGGCAGGGGCAGGGGAAGGGGATGGGGATGGTTTAGACTTCCAGTCCATCGCTATTCCAGGCTCTTCCTAGCTGGCGCTGTGCTAGTCAGCGAGAGAGGTGGGGTTTCGTCCAGCTCTGGTCACCTTAACAACCTGTGACCTTGGACAAGCTCATTTCACCTCTCTGGTGCCTGCTTTCTGCTTTCCTTCTCTGTAAAGAAAGAGAGCTGAAATAAATCAGAGGCTCTCTCAAACTCTGATGTGGAACGGTGCAGAACAATCACCTTGGGAGCTGGTTTAAAAGGTAGATTCCATGCCTCATCCTAGGGATTCTGATTTAGTCATGTGGAAGTGTGGGGCTGGGGTGGATATTTGCATTTTTTAAATGTATCGATTTATTTTAGAAACGGGTCTTGCCCTGTTGCTCAGGCTGGAGTGCAATGTCACCATGGCAGCACTACAGCCTCCAACTCTTTGGCTCAAGTGATGGGTCAGCCTCCCGGGTAGCTGGGACACCAGGCCCAGAAAATTTAAAAAAAAAAAAACACTGCCAAGGCACTGTGGCTCAACCCCGTAATCCTAGCACTTTGGGAGGCCAAGCAGACAGATGGCTTGAGGTCAGGTGTTTAAGACCAGCCTGGCCAACACGGTGAAACTCCATCTCTACTAAAAAAAAATTTAAAAATTAGCAGATGTGTTGGTGAGTGCCTATAGTCCAAGCTACTTGGGTAGCTGAGGCAGGAGAATCTCTTGAACTCGGGAGGCAGAGGTTGCAGTGAGCCGAGATCGTGCCACTGCACACTAACCTAGATGACCGAGCAAGACTGTCTCAAAAAAAAAAAATTGTAAAGAAGGGCAGAAGTGGTGGCACTATGTTGTCCAAGCTGGTCTCAAACTCCTGGCCTTTAGATCCTCACACTTCAGCTTCCCCAGTCATTGGTGTTATAGGTATGAGTCGAGGCAAAATATGCTCTTTTTTTTTTTTTTTTTTTTTTTTTTGGAGATGCAGTCTCGCTCTGTCGCCCAGGCTGGAGTGCGATGGTGTGATCTCGGCTCACTGCAACCTCTGCCTCCTGGACTCAAGCGATCCTCCTGCCTCAGCCTCCCGAATAGCTGGGATTACAGGCATCCGCCACCACGCCCAGCTAACCTTTTTTTTTTTTGTATTTTTTAGTAGAGACAGGGTTTCACCACGTTGGCTAGACTGGTCTGGAACTCCTGACCTCAGGTAATCCACCCACCTCGGCCTCCTAAAGTGCTGGAATTAAGGCATGAGCCATGTTGCCCAGCCAAAAATATCCATTTTTAAGACAAGACCTGAGATGACCCTGAAGCAGATCATCACCAGGTCATACCTCTGCTAGAGAAAGGCTGCTCCTAGCTCCGGCTTGGTGGGGCGGAGAATGATGCTATGGAGAAAACGGCAGGGGCTACGGGTGTTTCTGTTCCTTGGGAAGTTCATGTTTGCTTTTGAAGATGACTATGTAGATAAGCGTTTAAGACAGAATCTTAGGCATTTTTAGTCTTTGGGATAGCTTGCCTTAGAATGAAGAAGAGGGTACCTATGGGATAGCAGTTGGCCTAGGTGGAGTGGGAGGGGGAGATGGCCGTTTCCTTGGATGGAAGGGCTATCTTGATTGATGGGTCAGTGATTGGGGTGGGGAAGGAAGACCTGCTGGATTGGCTGAGCTGAGGGTGAGATGACACAGCACCTGGGTAAGAGGACATCAGGCTATGGGTTATGAGTATTAAGCTTCGTAGCTGGTCACCAGAATATTGGTTTCCTCAGCCCCCTCTGTGTCAGAACAAGCAGGACCTGAAGTGGCCCAAGTGACCGGGGGACTGGTTGCCTCTGACCTTATCAGAAATTCTAAATCTCCAACTATTTACCCCAGACGAGTATACAAATATTATCATTTTCTCCGTGTGCCCTGTACTGTCAAGAGGATGACTGGGCAGCATTATTGGCTGCTGGATAATATCTTGGATCAGGGGAATAGCTGGTGTCTCTGAGACCCAAATGATTATTTGGTAAATTCAATTAATGTGTACAGCTAAATCCGGGGGGATTTAACCCTATTTCCTGTCTCTCCTGCATTTTCATATTTTAAATCCGAATTTTCCGGAAGTTCAGCCAGATTCACCTTTCATCTTTCACGTGGCTATATAATGAGTATACCTCATTGGAGCTGCCGGGAGTCAAGAAGGATATTGCCAAGTGAGGGTTGGTAACAGAGAGATGGTGAGAGAGGGAGGATGACTGGGAGAACTTGCCTTAGGGTAGGAACAGTGAATGGATTTGTTCACTGTGCAGAAGGAGCAACTTTCCCCATTGATGTCTTTAAGGCAAAGAAGGAAGGGACACTTTCTTAGATAATTTGAGGAAAAGGATTTTTTTTTTTTTTTTGAGACAGAGTCTCCCTCTGTCACCCAGCCTGGAGGGCAGTGGCATGATCTCCGCTCACTGCAACCTCCACCTCCGGGGTTCAAGCGATTCTCCTGAATAGCTGGGACTACAGGCGCCTACTACCACATCTGGCTCATTTTTGTATTTTTAGTAGAGATGGGGTTTTACCGTGTTGGCCAGGCTGGTCTGAAGCTCCTGACCTCAGGCGATCCACCTGCATCAGCCTCCCACAGTGCTGGGATTACAGGCATGAGTCACTGCGCTCCGCCAGGATTTTTTTTTAAAGCTTGAATCTTATGGCTGCCTGAATCATTTGGTCTCACTCTCTGCTTCTCCCTAGCTAAAGATCTTTAGGAAACACTTTGAATGGGGTGCGAGAAGGCACCATTTCTCAACTGGAGAAGTGTGATAAATGAGATTATAGGAGCTGCACAAGGTGTGTAGGCGGGGGAGTGGAACACAGCATATTGTCACATGCAGACAGGACAGCCCTTTTGCTAGACTCCAATGTTTCCATGGGTCTCATACAGGGAGTAGATATGGCCCTGTCTCTGTTTAGTCTTATGTGTGAGCAGACTAGTCAGGCAGCTATTGCATCATATGATTAGAGGGATCTCAGACTACTGTGTGCCCTCCTCTTCCTTCTTACCAAATGTTTGTTCAATCTGTCTGTCGTATTACTCTTCTCATTTGGTTATGATTATTTGAAAAGCGCTAAAAGCTTGTGTTAACATGTTCTTATTACTTGGGAAACAGAACACATAAAGCCATTATCAGTCATTCAGAGTTGAAATTAGTTTATCGCATTATGTTGTGATGAGGGATTGATAGACTCTAGGGCAGTTCTGGTTTATTTTACTTTATTTTTGAGACAGGGTCTTATTCTGTTGCCCAGGCTAGAGTGCAGCGGCACTGTCACAACTCACTGCAGCCTTGACCTCCTGGGCTCAAGCGATCCTTCCACCCCAGCCTCCCAAGCAGCTGGGACCACAGGTGTGCAACCACACCTGGCTAATTATATATATATATATATATATATATATATATATACACATTTTTTTTTTTTCAGAGATTGAGGTCTCACTATGTTGCCCAGGCTAGTCTCAAACTCCTGGGCTCAAGTGATCTTTCTACCTTGGCTTCCCAAAGTGCTGGGATTACAGGCGTGAGCCACCACACCTGGCCACAATTCTGTTTTGATGTAAGAACAAGGGATTAGGAAAACACTGCATCAGGACCTATTTATTGTCTTGAGATTCAACTAGGAGACTCAGGCAAGTTACTTAGTCTCTCTGAGCCTGTTCCAGCCTCTATAGGACTGGCATTGAAAATAATACTACAGATACTGAGAATTATTTTTTCTATGAATAAATAGCAGCCATGAAATAAGAAAACATATCAAAACACTTTGTAAACTTAATAGCATCATATATATATATGAGAGGGTAGTAGTTATATTTCTACTAGTAGTTGTAGTTATTATAAAATTTAGAAATGGGGATGAGGTTTGATTCTTTATAATCTCACCCTCATAATTCCCACAGATGTGTCTAATGTTCATTCTTGTTATTCATACTGTGATCCTACAAGCTTAGGAAGATTAATTAGCAGCAGTGTTGATGAAGAGGCATCATGGGTAACGTGTCCAGCATCACATGGTGAATGGGGTGGTTCAGAGCAGAATTTAGAATACTGTTCTGTTACCAAACCCAGTCACAGAAGTTTGACTTTTCTGCTGCTAAGAAACAGAATTTTCTTGATTCTGATTTTTTCTTCTTGAGTGTCAGAGGGACACTTCTTTACAAAAAATATAGTACAAACATTAAATCAAAGTCCACTGAATTAGAATCTGCAATAATTTGAGTGCTACATGTGTGTGGTTCTTTTTAAGAAAACCAGTACTTGTGAAACATATGTAATGGAAAGTCTATTGTGCGTAGTAATTATTTTATTGATTTGTGTATTTATGCTACTGGGAATTTTTGTCCAGCTATTTGTACCTAAGAGTGAAAAATCACTCCTAGCGAAAAGCAATAAAAGTTTTTCGCTTCAGGAAAGGGAAATATGGGCAACTTTGGGAGAAGAGGACCGGCCAATGGGTGCTATCTTTCTCTTTCTGAGTGGCAAGTCTTCTTCTAGGTAGTTGATTGAGGAGACTAAAATAGATGTAATCCTTACCTGTAAATGGAAGCTACAAGGATTTTAAATTATAAGAGGGGTTGTCAAAGCTAGAGAGTTATGTTAGAAATCTAAGCGTATCAGCTTCAAAGCAAGTAAATAAAAAAAACTTTCTCTCTTTTAAGCTGTTCAGAGATTTAAGAGATAACCTTAAGAATCATCCTGGGCATTGATTAATAAAATAGTATTAGTTTATACATAAAACTTGGTTTCTTGAGACTGGCTACTTTTCTGTTGAGTGTTTAAGTTAAGCTATCCTTTAAGCTTCAATTTTTGTAAATTATCACAGTAATTTTTTTAAAAAGGAAGAGGCTGCTTACCCTCAGTGCAGATAAAGTGGGACATATGCCTACGTGATTAGGCACTGCTACCCCCCTCTTGGTAGCAAACATTAATTGTAAGTTCGGTTTTTAGGGAAGACAATGTTAAACATATAAAGCTAGCAAAGGAGAAATCATTGCAGTGCACTGACTTTGGAGCAAAATAAAGTCAGAAAATGTTGTTGCGTGGTCCACAGCTGAGTATGGCCCACTCCTAGGGAGAGTGGCTTGTTAGCATTTCTGGACCGCAGCTGCTGTGGTAAGTAATTTTTGGGTGGCAACTTGGCTGACTTCCTCATTGTTGATTGCCTAATCCTTCCTCTTCTCATATTAGCCAAGTGTGTCGCCACTGGAATCATGTCTGACCGTGGAATTTATGAAATCCACTGCTGTGTGGTAAACACCCAGTCTCCAAACGGCACACAAAACCATCATCCACTGGGTTTTGCCCCCTGACAACTACTTGTTCAACTTGTGTGAATTAAGTTTCCATTCTAAGAATGAAATTTAAAAACCAACAGGGCCAGATCTGATAGCGAAAGGGTAAGGAGAAATAGAATGTTGTCATCCTCGACCAGATAGAGTCAATGTTTAGATATGGTATGATTGATATTGGAGGTTAAAGTGGATCTGGCCTTTAGATATGAGTTGAGAGAGTTGTGTTCTGTTGTTTTAGGACCCTTAAACTGCCTGACCTCTTTGAGATGGAAACTTCTTTGGTTTCCCATCTTTGAGATTGGTTGATACTTTTCCTGAGCGATTTTCGAGGTTTGTAAATAGCATACTTCTATAGCTATGGTAAACAGCCTACTGATTTTACTTGCCTACCAAATTGCCATTGTTTTTACTATTCTGTTGGTTAAGAGCTATAAACTGGCGAGACCTGGGGTGAAATCTTGGTTTTTCTACTTACTATTTGTGTTGGGAAAAATACCATAATTTCTCTGAGCTAAAGCAAGAGCAGTAATAACACCTATCTTATAGGATCTGGAGGAAGATTAAATGAGTCTGTTAGCTGAACTCAGCATAATGCCTATCACATAGTAAGCCCTCAATAAATA
Source organism: Ateles fusciceps (assembly GCA_036589455.1). Classification (NCBI taxonomy): domain Eukaryota; kingdom Metazoa; phylum Chordata; class Mammalia; order Primates; family Atelidae; genus Ateles; species Ateles fusciceps. Next base: position 148,929 of record JAZHEH010001943.1, read on the forward strand.
TTTGCCATTATTGTGACAAATTGAGAGATGGGAATATTATCCAGATAAGTCTAATTCCTGGACACATTCATGCCGGACTATTTTTTATTCCCAATCAATTTCTTTTTTCCTCAATAGTGGACTTGGAACCATTTGTCCTGTTTGTCTCAATTCTCAATTTTTGTTTGCTTGTGTATAAATAACAATATAATCCAAGTGTCCCTATTGCATCAAATTTACCTTGGCATTCTCAGATACAAATGTTCATCCAAAGAAAATAGATGAAAAATTCTGTGTTGGTTAAATTTCTTTTGGCTCGTTGACTGATTTTCTTTAGTTCTAGGCTGATTTCTTTAGGCTTCGGGCAACATGATGAGTTACAGTTTACCTGCAGACTTACAGGGAAGATCAGGAAATCCATCAGGCTATAGGATTTGGGAAGATTCACTTGAACCGAAGGAAGGCTATTAGAGAAGGATGAGTATCTTGGTGAGTTATCAAAATGTTGGGACAAAAGTTTGAACTTTAAGGAAACCAAATTCTTTTTTCTTTTTTTTTTGAGACAGTCTTACTCCATCGCCAGGTACGAGGCTGGAATGCAGTGGCACAATCTCAGCTCGCTGCAACCTCCGCCTCCCAGGTTCAAGCAGTTCTCCTGCCTCAGTCTCCCGAGTAGCTGGGACTACAGGCACGTGCCACCACACCCAGCTAATTTTTGTATTTTTAGTAGAGACGGGGTTTCACTATGTTGACCAGGATGGTCTCGATCTCTTGACCTCGTGATCTGCCCGCCTCGACCTCCGAAAGTGCTGGGATTACAGGCGTGAGCCGCCGCGCTGGGCCGGAAACCTAAATTCTTAATCTGCCCTTTCTACCTACATGATCTTGGCCAAGTCACGTCACTTCTGTGAACCTTAGTTTCCTAAATTAGAGTCATCAATTCCTGCCCTGCTCTTCTCCCCATGTGTAAACATGTTTTAATCTATTAGATGTTAGATAAATAGAAAGGATTGTGATTTCTGTCCTGCATACCTGGAGATACATACTAGAGGGTGTGCACCTGCTCCGGTTATTGTCTAAAGTGGTTGCGTGGCTGCTTTTGCCAGAATTAATGATTGCGTTCTTTTTTTTTTTTTGAGAGGGAGTCTCGCTGTATCACCCAGGCTGGAGTACAGTGGCACGATCTCGGCTCACTGCAACCTCCACCTCCTGAGTTCAAGTGATTCTCCTGACTCAACCTCTTGAGTAGCTGGGGTTACAGGCGCCCACCCCCACACGTGGCTAATTTTTGTATTTTTGGTAGAGACAGGGTTTCACCATGTTGGCCAGGCTGGTCTCGAACTCCTGACCTTGTGATCCGCCTGCCTCGGCCTCCCAAAATGCTGAGATTACAGGTGTGAGCCACCACGCCTGGCCAACCAAACTATCTTTAAACGGTTCTCTGGAAGCTTCGTATGAACATGGTCCATGTGTGTCTGTGTCTATGTATACTCGGGGTGCCAGTTCTCCATTCTCAGCCTTCTGAGATTCATGAGGTCATGCTTATCATTTCTTCTTTTGGGGAATGAAAATGGGAAGAAAATAGGGGTAATCTATCCATTAAATATTTGTAACCAATATTTATGATTTTGGTTAATTGTTTTTTAAACTTCATACTTATCAGGATGGCTGTTATACTAAAAATAAAACAACCCAGAAGATAACAAGCAGTGGTAAGGATGTGGAGAAATTGCTAGAAAGAATATAAAATGGTGCAGGTCCTGTGAAAAACAGTATGGAGTTTCTCAAAAAATTGAACATAGACTTACCATATAATCCAGCAATTCCACTCTGGGTAGAACCCAAAAGAAATGAAAACAGAAATTCAAACAGAGATTTGTATTTCTGTGTTCATAGGGGCATTATTTACAGTAGCCAACAGGTGGAAGCAACCCAAGTGTTCATTGACGAATGAATGAATAAACAAAATTATTTAGCCTCAAAAAGGTATGAAACTCTGACATGTGCTGTAACATGAGTGTCACGCTAAGTCAAGTCAATCCCCAAAGGACAAATACTTATTATTTCACTTAAATGAAGTACCTAAAGTAGTCAGATACTGAAGACAGAAGGTGGAATGGTGGTTGCCAGGTGTTGGGGGAAGGAGGGAATGGGGAATTAGTGGCTACAGGGTTTCATTCGGGAAAAAGTTCTGGAGATGGATACTGATGATGTTTGAATAACTATGTGAATGTACTTAATGCTACAGAACTGTATACTTAAAAATAGGTAAAATGGCAAATTTTATGATGCATATTTTACCACACACACAAAAAGTGTTTAAGCCTGGCATGTTGGCTTGTGTCTGTAATTTCAGCACTTCAGGAGGCCGAGGTGGGAGGATCACTTGAGCCCAGGAGTTTGAGACCAGCCTGGGCAACATAGCAAGACTCCATCTCTTAGAAAAATTTTTTTAAATTAGCTGACATAGTGTTGTGTGCCTGTGGTCCCAGCTACTTGCAAGGCTGAGGTGGGAGGATTGCTTGAACTCAGGAGGTTGAGGCTGCAGTGAGCCATGATTGTACCCCTGCATTCTAGCCTGGGTGACAGAGACCCCATCTCACACATACACAAAATGTTTAAAGCGACTTTCCCCAAAACATCAGTTACTTTAAAAAATAGTGGAGCTTTTAACCAAAACCAACTTTGGCTGTTGCTTAACACAACTTATCTCATTTTTCAGAGCTTTTAATGAGAATTCTTAACACTTGCTGTTGAGAAACGCCTTTTCCATTCGAATACTTAGGAATTTTTTTCCCAATCACTGGAAAACAAATCTCAAACTAAATTCTGAGCCCTAAATTAATTCTAATCCACTTTCAGTTCTAACAATGTCTACTTAAGTTATACTTCTGCATGAACTTTTACAAGGCCACTTCTTCCTATAATTTACATACATCCCGGTTTATGCACTGATAGAAGGTAGCGTATTACACTTGAGAAAAATAGGCATTCTAAATTTCTATCTCAAATGTTTCCCGTGTTTGCAATATCATTTTAGTCATTCTTTTGCTCATGTTTGCACACACGCATTGGTGTATTCAATCAAATGTCTATTGATTAGCCACTTTATGCCAGCTACTGTGCTCGATTCTGGTGGCGAAGACAGCAACAAATAAATAAAAATGGTGTAAGAAGAGCTATCATAGGGGTATGGAGAGATTGCTCTATAGTATAATAAAATCTACCAGGAAAGGCCTTGCCAAGTATGTGAAGTTTGCATTGAATCCTAAAAGGGAGTAACACAACAAGAAATGGGAAAAGGCATTTCAAACAGAAGAAACACTTTGCAAAGGCACAGCGGCGTACAAAACCACTGGGTGCTTGGCACACTCTGAATCATTCAGGAGGGCTAGATCACGTGGTATGGAGGGCTCGTGGTGGTGGTAAGATGAGGCTGCAGGGGAGAAATCATGGAAAGTTTTGTACTTATCCATTCATTCATTCTGAAGCATTAATTAGGTACCTGCTATGTTCCAAGTACCAGAAGCTGGGACTTCCCAGGTGAATAAACCGCAGGTGCCAGAGTATAGTAAAAGGCAGTATCAGAGCTATGTACAAAGCGTAAGGAAACTCAAAGGGGGCACTTCAATCCCAAATGAATAGAGTGGATGGAAAGAAAATCTGCAAAGGATTCTTCGCAATGACCTCTGCACTTTGTCTTCAAAGGGGAATAAGCATTAGTGAGTCACTGTATGATGAGGTTGAAGGAGAGAATTTTTGCCACAAGCAAAAGCCTTGAGGCAAGAAACTATAGGGTGTGTGCATAGAGTTAGTAGTTGTTTAGTGTTGCTGGATTTAAGTACTAGAAATGAGGCTGATATGAGGGAAACCGTCTTTTGTGCCATTTTAAAGAGCGTGGACTTTATCCTGAGGGCGATAAGGTACCATTGAAGGCCTTTAAGCTGCAGAGAACCTGCTAGATCCCTCTGATGCATGGGAAAGGTAGCTTCAAGAGAGGCAAGGCAGGAAGTGAGGGAGAACAGACTGGCCAAGACAAAGAAGGCCTGGATGAGGGCTGTAGGAATAGAGGGGAGGCAACTCACCTTTAAAACATTTAAGAGGTAAAATATTTGTAGGACTTGATGATTGATCAGTATGGGAGAATTGAGGGAAAGGAATCAAGAGGAAGGCCAGACTAAGAGAAGTCACTTTTTCTGGGCTTCTGGTTCTTGTGTTTAAATGAGTGGGCTGGACCAGGATTGATGCAAACATCCCTCCCAGTTCTGAAGTCCTGTGATTCTGGGCCGCCTCTCTGAATGTTCTCACCCCAGCTTAGGTAGTTGCTTAGAAAGAGACCCATAGTTTCTCAGCTTCTCTGATGGCTTCTCAGGATGTGAGGTGGCAGGCAGAGCTGAGATGGCTTTGGAACTGCCAGCCAATGTCAGGGAAATCTAGTGCTGTTACCAGGTAGCCGGAGTTATAATTAGCCCAGTTGCTAGGGCAAGGCTTAGGTTCTGTAAGCATGGACTACCCGCAACAGCTTTTCCCTGCTGGATAAATTTACTTGTTTGAAAGAACAAAGTGGGTATGGATGGGGTGTTTTTAAATGTGTTTTAGATAATTTAAATTTTGCCCTGGGTATAGGATATGTTTAAAGCAGAAAATGGGTTTGTGTTGGGGCTAATTAACATCTTGCCTAGGGCAGGAGTAAGGAAAAATTCTACTTGGATATATGTTTGGATAGCTGGAAAGAGACTGACTTTCACCTGAAGGGAGTTAAGTAAGAACATAAAATCACTGTTCAGAGGTAGAGAAGATCTTGAAGATAATATACATAATCCCTTCACTTTTTAAGAAAATCATTTATTTAAAAATAGTTTCAGACTTACAGCAAAGTTATAAAAATACTACAGAGCGTTCCCATATGCCATTCACTCAGCTTCCTCTAAAGAGCAAACCCTTCATTTTAAAGATAAGATGATAAAGCTCAGAATAGTAATTTGCCTAAAGACACGTAGTAAATTAGTAGCCAAGCTCAGACTAGAATCCAGGAGCCCTAACTACCTTCAGGCTGCTTATAAGACCTCTGAGGTCTTCAACAAAATTTCAAGAAATGTAAGTGCTTGTCAGAACTTAGTTTTTCTTTCTTTTTGCATTAGTGGGCTAAAATAGAACCCACATGGCAGGAGCTGGAGTAATTCACAGATAGCTGAGTCTGCACCCTGTGCCTACTGCCAAAAGAAAAAATTTAGTTCCTCAGCCCCCTCAGGAGTTTCATGCGTATGTTTTCAAAAGCCACTGTGAATGTGTTTTTTTCTTTGCCCTGCTCCCTGCTCTGGCTTTTGTCATCTCATCTGATCAAGTTCACCTGCGCAGAGAAAGAAGGCTCTATGATTCATGGAGTAGGCACAGGGATGGGGGGCTGGTGCAAACTGGAAAGGGGCCCGCCCTATCATGTTCAATAGCAGCTAATCCACCCACACACCAACAGCAGTGATCCCACTTGGTACATGCCGTTCTGTGGAGAGCTAAGTAATAGTCATGTGGCTTTTTGCCAAGCAACTTTAGAAGTGACTTTGTGCAGCACTGGGCAGTCACCATCCCTGTTATTTAGAAACTTGGCTTGTTGAAGTGGGGCGTGAATGAAAGGCACAGGCTGCCTTTTCATCTCCCAACGTCATGTGAGCCCTGCTGCTGTGAAGGGCTACAGGCCACCTCTTCATGCACATGGGGCTTTAGAAAGCCCACCCAAAGGCTTGAGAAGAGGAAGCCCTTTTTTTTTTGAGACAGAGTCTTGCCCTGTCGCCCAGGCTGGTGTGCAGTGCTGTGATCTCAGCTCACTGCAGCCTCTGCGTCCTGGGTTCCAGCTGTTCTCCTGCCTCAGCCTCCTGGTAGCTGGGATTACAGACACACACCACCATGGCCAGCTAAGTTTTGTATTTTTACTAGAGACGGGGTTTCACTATGTTGGCCAGGCTGGTTTTGAACTCCTGACTTCAGGTGATCCACCCGCCTCGGCCTCCCAAAGTGCTAGGATTACAGGCGAGAGCCACCACACCCAGCCAAGGAAGCCCTTCTTTAAGGTCCCTGGGTGAGTGGCAAGGAGACTCCTAGCATGAAGACTGTGATCTGGAGGTGCAAAAACAGGGTCTAGGCACTGGTCGAGGGCCTGAAGTCAGCCAGTTCTTTCAGGTCACTTTTTCTCGGTAAGTGTCAGATCTTCTCCCTGAGACCACACAAGTAGCTGCCTCTCTCAGAGTTACTCCCACGCCAGGTTCTTGCCAGTCAAGCTCCGTATCTGCTCAACACAAACGTAAATCCAGTCTTGCCACTGTGAACTCCACAAATTTGAGACAGGTCTCGGTTAAATTAGAACGCTTATTTTGCCAAGGTTGAGGACACATGCCCTTGACACTGCCTTAGGAAGTCCTTATGGCATGTGCCCAAGGTGGTTGGGGGCACAGCTTGATTTTGTACATTTTGGGGAGACATGAGACATCAATCAGTGTAAGAAGTACATTGGTTCAGCCTGGAAAGGCAGGATGACTTGAAGCGAAGGCTGGAAGATTCAAAGTGGGGGAGGAGGCTTCTAGGTCACAGATAGGTGAGAGAAAAATGGTTGCTTTCTTTTGAGTTTCTAATTAGCCTTTCCGAAGGAGACAATTAGATATGCATTTATCTCAGTGAGCAGAGAGAGAACTTTGAATAGAATGGGAGGCAGGTTTGCCCTAAACAGTTTCCAGCTTGAGTTTTCCTTTTATTTATTTTTATTTATTTATTTTGATTTCCATAGTTTATTGGGGAACAGGTGGTGTTTGATTACATGAGTAAGTTCTTTAGCGGTGATTTGTGAGATTTTGGTGCACCCATCACCCAAGCAGTATACACTGCACCCTATTTGTAAGTCTTTTATCCCTTAGCCCCTTCCCACCCTTTCCCCCTGAGTCCTCCAGGTCCATTGTGTCATTCCTATGCCTTTGCATCCTCATAGCTTAGCTCCCACTTATGAGTGAGAACATACAGTGTTTTGTTTTCCTTTCCTGAGTTACTGTACTTAGAATAATAGTCTCCAATCTCATCCAGATCTCTGTGAATGCTAATAATTTATTCCTTTTTATGGCTGAGTAGTATTCCATTATATATATACACATATATATGTATATATATGTGTATATATAAACACATATACATACACATATATGTGTATATATGATGTATATATAAACACATATACATATATGTGTATATATATGATGTATATATAAACACATATGTGTATATATATATGTATACATATATATTGTATATATATGTATATAACACACATATGTGTATATATACGTATATATGATGTATATATAAACGTGTATATGTACGTATATATATGATGTGTATATATACACATATATGTATGTATACATACGTGTGTGTGTATATACATATATATGTGTATATATATATATAACGCCCCATTTTCTTTATCCATTCATTGATGGACATTTCGGTTGGTTCCACATTTTTGCAGGTGTGAATTGTGCTCTATAAACATGCGTGTGCAAGTATCTTTTTGTATAATGATTTCTTTTCCTCTGGGCAGATACCCAGTAGTGGGATTGCTGGGACAAATGGTAGTTCTACTATTAGTTCTTTAAGGAATCTCCACACTGTTTTCCATCGAGGTTGTACTAGTTTACATTGCCACCAGCAGTGTAGAAGTGTTCCCCTGTTTGAACATCACACACCGGGGCCTGTCGGGGGGTTGGGGGCTAGGGGAAGGACAGCAAGGGCATGAGGGGTTAGGGGAGGGGATAGCATTAGGAGAATACTTAATGTAGATGACGGGGTGATGGGTGCAGCAAACCACCATGGCACGTGTATACCTATGTAACAGACCTGCACATTCTGCACATGCTCCCCAGAACTTAAAGTATAATAATAATAATAATAAACATCTTAAAAAAAAAGAAGTGTTCTTTGTTCACTGCATCCACATCTACATCTGTTTTGATTTTTTGATTATGGCCGTTCTTGCAGGAGTAAGGTGGTATCACATTGTGGTTTTGATTTGCCTTTTCCTGATCATTAGTGATGTTGAGCATTTTTATATATGTTTCTTGGCCATTTGTATATCCTTTTTCGAGAATTGTCTATTCATGTCTTTAGCCCACTTTTTGATGGGATTGTTTGTGTTTTTCTTGCTGATTTGTTTGAGTTTGTTGCAGATTCCGGATATTAGTCCTTTGTCAGATGTACACATTGTGAAGATTTTCTCCCACTCTTAGGTTCTGTTTACTCTGCTGACTGTTCCTTTGGCTGTGCAAAAGCTCTTTTGTTTAATTAAGTCTCAGCTGTTTATCTTTGTTTTTATTGGATTTGCTTTGGGGTTCTTGGTCATGAAATCCTTGCCTAAGCCCATGTCTAGAAGGGGTTTTTCGATGTTATCTTTTAGAATTTTTATAGTTTCAGGTCTTAGATTTAAATCCTTAATCCATCTTGAGTTGATTTTTGTGTAAGGTGAGAGATGAGGACCCAGTTTCATTCTTTTACATGTGGCAGGTCAATTATCCCAGCACCATTTGTTGAAAAAGGTGTCGTTTCCCCACTTAATGTTTTTGTTAGCTTTGTCAAAGATCAGTTGGCTGTAAATATTTGTGTTTATTTATGGGTTTTCTATTCTGTTCCATGGGTCTCTGTGCCCATTTTTATGGCAATATCATGCTGTTTTCATGTCTGTGGCCTTACAGTATAGTTTGAAATCAGGTAATGTGATGCCTATAGATTTGTTCTTTTGCTTAGTCATCCTTTGGCTATGCGGGCTCCTTTTTGGTTCCATATGAATTTAAAAATTGTTTCTTCTAATTCTGTGAAGAATGATGGTGGTATTTTGATGGGAATTGTGTTGAATTTGTAGATTGCTTTTGGCAGTATGGTCATTTTCACAATATTGATTCTACCTATCCATGAGCATGGGATGTGTTCCATTCGTTTCTGTCATCTGTGATTTCCTTCAGCAGTGTTTTGTAGTTTTCCTTGTAGAGGTCTTTCCCCCTCCTTGGTTAGGTATATTCCTAAGTATTTTATTTTTTGCAGCTAATGTAAGAGGGGTTGAGTTTCTGGATTTGATTCTCAGCTTGATCACTGTTGGTATAGGGAAGAGCTACTGATTCACATACATTAATTTTGTATCCAGAAAATTTGCTGAATTGTTTTATCAGTTCTAGGAGCTTTCTGGAGTAGCCTTTAGGATTTTCTGGTGAACAATAGTATCATCAGCAAACAGTGACAGTCTGACTTCCTCTTTATTTGATTTGGATGCCCTTTCTTTCTTTCTCTTGTCTGATTTCTCTGGATAGGACTTCCAGAACTATGTTGAAGAGGAGTAGTGAGAGTGGGCATCCTTTTCTTGTTCCAGTTCTCAGAGGAAATGCTTTAACCTTTCCCCATTCTTTATTATGTTGGCTATGGATTTGTCATAAATGACTTTTATTACATTGAAGTGCATCCCTTGAATGCCGGTTTTGCTGAGAGTTTTAATCATAAGGGGGATGCTGGATTTCGTCAAACACTTTTTCTGTGTCTATTGAGATGATCATGTGATTTTAAAAAATACTACTTATGCTGTGTATCACATTTATTGACTTGTGTATGTTAAACCATCCCTGCGTCCCTGTTATGAAACCCACTTGATCATGGTGGATTATTTGTCGGATATGTTGTTGGATTTGGTTAGCTTGTATTTTGTTAAGGATTTTAGTATTTATGTTCATCAAGGATATTGGTCTGCAGTTTTCTTTTTTGGTTATGTCCTTTCCTGGTTTTGGTATTAGGGTGATACTGGCTTCATAGAATGATTTAGGGAGGTTTCCCTCTTTATCTCGTAGAATAGTGTCAATAGGATTGGTACTAATTCTTCTTTAAATGTCTGGCAACATTTCTGTTGTGAATCCATCGGTCCTGGACTTTTTTTGTTGGTAATTTTTAAATTACCATTTCAGTCTTGCTGCTTGTTATTGGTCTGTTTAGGGTATCTAATCCTTCCTGATTTAAGCTAGGAGGGTTGTATCTTTTCAGGAGTTTATCCATCTCTTCTAGGTTTTCTAGTTCATGGATGTAAAGGTGTTCATAGTAGCCTTGAATGATCTTTTGTATTTCTGTGGTGTCAGTTTGTAGTAACTCCCGTTTCATTTCTTATTGAGATTATTTGGATTTTTTTCTCTTATTTTCTTGGTTACTTTTGCTAATGGTCTATGAGTTTTATCTTTTCCAAGAATAGGTTTTTGTTTGATTTATCTTTTGTATTTTTTTGTTTGTTTCCATTTCATTTAGTTCTGCTCTGATCTTGGTTATTTCCTTTCTTCTGCTGGATTTGGGTTTGGTTTGGTCTTGTTTCTCTCTTTCCTGGAGGTATGACCTTAGATTGTCTGTGCTGTTTCAGACTTTTTGATGTAGGCATTAGGGCTATGAACTTTCCTTTTAGCACTGCCTTTGCTGCATTCCAAAATTTTTGATAGTTTGTGTCACTATTTTCATTCAGTTCAAATAGTTTTTTAATTTCCATCTTAATTTCACGATCATTGAGGTGCAGGTTATTTAATTTCCATGTATTTGCATGGTTTTGAAGGTTCCTTTTGGAGTTGATTTCCAGTCTTACTCCACTGTGGTCTGAGAGAGTGCTTGATATAATTTCAATTTTCTTAAATTTATTGAGGTTTGTTTTGTGGCCTACCATGTGGTCTGTCTTGGAGAAAGTTCCATGCACTGTTGAATAGAATGTATATTCTGTGGTTGTTGGATGGAATGTTTTGTATGTATCTGTTAAGTCCATTTGTTCCAGGGTATAGTTTAAATCCATTGTTTCTTTGTTGACTTTCTGTCTCGTTGACCTGTCTAGTGCTGTCAGTGGAGTATTGAAGTCCCCCCACTACTGTTGTGTTGCTGTCTATCTCATTTCTTAGGTCTATTAGTAATGGTTTTATAAATTTTGGAACTCCAGTGTTAGGTGCATATATGTTTAGGATTGTGATATTTTTCTGCTGGACAAGGCCTTTTATCATTATGTAATGTCACTCTTTGTCTTTTTAACTTCTGTTGCTTTAAAGTTTGTTTTGTCTAATATTGTAGGGCTGATGGCCCATAGGGGTGTCCCTTATGCTGTGCTGAGGCACAGGATCCGGAGAAATAAAGAGATAGGACACAGAAGTACAAGAAAAATGCAGCTGGACTCGGGGGGCCGCCACCTATAAGCGGAGTCGAGGTGAGGCCCCAAATGTCCAGAAGCATCAATATTTATTGCATATAGGTTAGGGGCAGGGCAGTGTGAGTGAAGTCATCTTTAAGGATAGTGATAGGGTCGTGAGCAGTAAAACAAGGGGGTCCACCCCCATTAGGTCACCTAGGCTGGGAGGTGGACAGTGTGCAGCAAGGAGTCCATTCCCATTAGGTCATCGAGGCAAGGGCTGTGTGCAGTAAGGGGTCCACCCCCATTAGGTCACCAAGGCATGGAGGTGGGCCGTGCACAGTGAAGAGGGTGCAGTGTGCAAGACCTCTGTCTATGGGCAAGCTACTAAGAAGATTTATAGGAGGATGCTTTAAGTCATATAGCAGTGACAGAGCTGTCAGGGTCTACGCCACCTGCTGGCAGCTTCCAATGAGTTCTATAGGGGAATGTTTTTTGAGCAGCACAGTAACAAGAGCTGATAAAGTCCACAGTCACCAAGGTGCTATTGCCGGACTAAGGGCAGCCTTCCACAAGAACAGGAGCAAGGTCCTACAACTCCTTTATCAGGAGGAATGGCTGTTGCCCAAGCCTGCCATACAGCGGGTATCTTTACCATACTGAAAGCTGCCGCCTGGGCCATGGATTCTTGTCCTGGTATAACTGTTTTCCCTTAAATCAGGCTCTGCACTGTGTCTGCTCAAGACATTCCTCCAACTATAAGCTGCTTATTCCTTAATTCATGCTCTGTAGGGCATCTACTCTAGGCATTCCTCCAATTATAAACTAAGATATAGTTATATATATATATATATATATATATGGAAATAACTGAGTAGTAACACTATAAACTGAGATATTCTCCAGGCCTTAAATGTGCCAGGATTCTGCTTAGCTCTCCTTCCTTGGTACCTATATGGGGGGGTTACCCACAAATATAAGTACATCTACTCCTGGGCCAGGCATGGTGGCTCCTGCCTGTAATCCCAGAACTTTGGGAGGCTGAGGTGGGCAAATCACTTGAGGTCAAGAGACCAGCCTGGCCAACATGGTGAAACCCTGTTTCTACTAAAAATACAAAAATTAGCCAGGTGTGGTGGTGCATGCCTGTAGTCCCAGCTACTTGGAAAACTGAGCAGGAGAATCCCTTGAACCCAGGAGGCAGAGGTTGCAGTGAGCTGAGATAGCGCCATTGCAATCCAGCCTAGGCTACAAGAGTGAAACTCCACCTCAAAAAAAAAAAAAAGAAAGAAAGAAAGAAAGAATAGTTACTCTTGTTTGTTTTTGGTGTCCATTTGCATAAAATGTCTTTTTTCACTGCTTTACCTTAAGTTTATATGAGTCCTTATGTGCTAGGTGAGTCTTGAAGGCAGAAGATAGTTGGTTGGTGAATTCTGTTCCATTCTGCAATTCTGTATCTTTTAAGTGGAGCATTTAGGCCATTTACATTTAATGTTGGTATTGAGATGTGAGGTGCCATTCCATTCGTTGTGCTGTTTGTTGCCTGTATACCTTGGTTTTTTGGGTTTTATTTTTAAGTTGTATTTTTATTTTATATGTCCTGTGAGATTTACAATTTAAAGAGGTTGTTTTGATGTGTTTCCAGGATTTGTTTCAAGATTTGGAACTTCTTTTAGCAGCTCTTGTAGTGCTGGCTTCATAGCGGCAAATTCTCTCAGCATTTGTTTGCCTGAAAAGACTGTATCTTCCCTTCATATGTGAAGCTTAGTTTCCCTGGATATAAAATTCTTGGCTAATAATTGTTTTGTTTTAGGAGGCTGAAGATAGGGCTCCAGTCACTTCTAGCTTGTAGGGTTCCTGCTGAGAAATCTGCTGTTAATCTGATAGGTTACCTGGTGCTTTGGTCTCACAGCTCTTAAGATTCTTTACTTCATCTTAGCTTTAGATAACCTGATGACAATGTGCCTAGGTGACGATCTTTTCATGATGAATTTCCCAGGTGTTCTTTGTGCTTCTTGTATTTGGATGTCTAGGTCTCTAGCAAGGTCAAGGAAATTGTCCTCAATTATTCCTTCAAATATGTTTTTCAAGCTTTCAGATTTCTCTTCTTCCTCTGGAATGCCAATTATTCTTAGGTTTGGTCATTTAACATAATCCCAGACTTCTTGGAGGCTTTGTTCATATTTCTTATTTGTTTTGTCTTTATTGGGCTGGGTCAAACTGAAGACCTAGTCTTTGAGCTCCAAATTTCTTTATTCTACTTGTTTGATTCTATTGCTGACACTTTCCAGGCCATTTGCATTTCTATAAGTAAATACCAACACAGTATTTGGGGTGTCTCCTGGGTGCTACAGGAGCAATCTGCTTCCTTCAGGGGGTTCTCTCGGGTTTCATAATTTATTTCTGTATTCATTCTGGAGCAAGAATTCATGATGCGAACCTCCACATGCTGCTCTGTTTGTCCGAGTCAGAGCTGCAATCTGGTTCTGACTTCCATTTGCCATGATCCTGAGTTTTCCTTTTAGCTTAGTAATTTTGGGAGCCCAAGATATTTTCCTTTCACATCCATCTAGCACAGTTCTATTGATGACAACAAGGTTGTCAACTCTCTACTTCAAAAATGAGGAAGTGCTGGGTCCAGAGCTGGATTCCCAAGGTCTTCCTGTAGCAGAAATCAAATGAAGACAGTGAACTTCTGGGACTCAGAGGAGCAGATCCCTTAGAGGTGGGGGAGCAGTATTTGTTCTAAGGCTTGTTCTTTCTGATGTCTTATAGTCTGTGGGATTGTGGGGAAGCCCAGCTTGCTGACAAACCAATTGGAGCCTTAGAAGACTCCGAGGCAGATTAGTAATAACCAGTTCCCACCATCTGTGAAGCTGGGGTGAGAGCAGACAGGTTCCATCAGCTGTGTGAAAGCTTGGTTCTGTAGGGAGCACCTAAAAGGGCTGGCAAGAATTGCTGCAGTTAGAGGATGGTGATGTCAATTAGGAATGGAATTCCACCTGATGCTTTCTGAGTGGGCCTTCAGCTGCTAGATTCATAATTTACACTTCCCCTCTCCCTCCTCCTGTTTTCTCTACTGCTGCAAAGGGACAGTTTGCTTAAGGTTCTTGATACAAGGTGCAGGAAAATAAATGCTCACGAGGAAAGCAGCCTGAGGACTCCTTCCCTACCATTTGCAGCTACTTTATCTGCAGAAAGGGTGGACCCAGGTCTTGTCCCACCTTCTAATATTAAATTTTTCCTACTCTTAGGCCCTTTCTGTCCTTCTTTGCCCCAATCCTCTGTCCTCTTTTCCCAAATTCACTCATGCACATGGAAAGAAAACGCCAAATGCTTCCCATTTAAATGCTGTAAAGGAAGAACTCTGTTTTGTGTTTCCTGTGTGCCAGGCACCATGTTATGCATTTTACACATATTTAATTTCAGCCATATAATTGTCCTATGAAGTGGCTATCTTGTTCCCGTTTTTCACAGGACGAAATTTGCCAACAATAGGCTCAGGGAGAGTACCTGGTATCCCAGCAGCCGTGTGGCCTCATTCTACAGTTAAGCAAGGCTTTGGTACATTCTTTAGAATTTGGTTAGTAACTCTTTCAAATGCAAATGATGTTTTTCAGTGAATAACTACATTGTGTTAGGTCTGATTGGAGAGAAAGAAAGGGCTCTAGTGAAATGATATCAATTTCACTTTTGCCAAAATTGTGGCAGGAAGAAGTGGCATTGTCTCACTGAGGTATCTGCAGTACAAGGTGGCATTGACCTCATTTTTACTCTTAAAACAGGTGCAATTTGCTGTGAGCAGCCTGGGCTGTTCTTATTTCTATAGTTTGCCCTGTTAGATTTGTGCTGAGTCTGGTTTGGAACTCCAGAATTCAGAGGAAATAGGAAATTATTCAAACCAAACTTAAAAAGTTAGAAAATGAGGCTTATGTGGAAAGGGCAATGGAATCGGGATTTTCACTTTGGGGGAAAACAGAGGTGACCTAATAGTGCCTTTTAGGTACCTGAAGTCTCAATATGTGACAAGTGGTAATTAGGAATAAGAATAGGATTGACCTGTTCGTATCCTCAGCAGGAACAGGAACAGCGATCTCATCCTGGATATACACCCAAAGGAAAATAATTTGTTCTACCAAAAAGACACTGCACTTGTATGTTCATTGCAGCACGATTCACAATAGCAAAGACATGGCAACCTAGGTGTCCATCAACAGTAGACTGGGAGAAAAAGTGTGGTGCATATAAAGCAGGGAATACTATGCATCCATAAAAAGAATGAAATAATGTCCTCTGCAGGAAAATAGATGCAGCTGGAGGCCATTATCCTAAGCTAATCAACAGAGGAACAGAAAACCAAATACTGCAAGTTCTCACTTATAAGTTAGAGCTACACATGGACATAAAGATGAGAACTATAAGCGCTGGGGCCTACCAGAGGGGGAAGGTGGAAGAGAGGTGAGGGTTGAAAAACTGCTGGGTACTATACTCACTACCTGGGTGATGGGATCATTTGTACACCAGATCTCTGTGACATGCAATTTACCCATGTAACAAGCCCGCACGTGTACCTGCTGAGCCTAAAATAAATGTTGAAAAAAAATTACAGAAGTGGGGAGCAGGTTGCAGTATTAAGGAGTGGCCAGGAGAGGCAATGTTTAGAAAGCGACTTAAAACACCCTTCCATACCCAAATGCACAGCCACCCCTACCCCCACCCCTACCTCACGCCTCACACATTTATTATCTCACAGTGTATGTGGGTCAGGAATCCAGGCACCACTTAGCTGTGTTTTCTGCTTGGGGTCTCCCTAGGCTACAGCCAAGATTGGCCAGGCTGCATTCTCCTCTAGAGACTTGACTGAGGAATCTGACTCAGAGCTCACTTGGGCTGTCAGCAGAATCATTTTTTTTGTAACAGCAGGACTGAGGGCCTTGACTTCTTGCCAGAGGTTGGCTAGAGGCTGTCTAGGGTTCCTTTAAGTCACCTACTGTTCCTTGCCAGATGAGCTTTCCCCATATGGCCACTTACTTCAAGTCAGCAAGGAGAGGCTCTAGAGCCAGTCTGCAAGCTGGAGAGTCTTAAAATTTAACATAATCACAGGAGTGACATTCCATTACCTTTGCCACATTCTATTGGTTAGAAGCAAGTCACGAGGCCTCCTCATACCCAAAGAGAGGGAGTTACACAAGGGCGCAAACACCAAGAGGGACATTATGGGGAGCCACATTGTAGTTTGTGAACCACACTATCTTTTACTTTTTTTTGAAGAGATGGGATGGAAAGGGAAGCAAATTAAACATGACAGTTACCAGTGCAGGAAGATTTGTTTCTAGGTTTACCTTCACAGCATTGATGGCCTTCCAAGCTGACCTGAGGCAGTGAAAGCATCCTCGACTGGTAGCCTCCATGCCGCTGAGCTCCTGACTCACGCTTTGCATTGGGCAGTTTGCATTGCCACTTGCTATGTCATTTTTGTTTTTCCTTTCATGTTTTCTTTAAATAAACTTTATTAAGTATGCAAGATGAGTTCTAACAAGCGTATATCACTGTATAACAAATACCACACAATCAAGATTAAAATATTTCCATCACCTCAAAAACGTTTCCATATGTCCTACAGGTGCCACATGTTCCAAACTTGTCATGCCTCTGGCTGCTGAAAACCATCGATCTGCCTTCTGTTGATAGATTAGTTCTGTCTATTCTAGAATTTCATTGAAAGTGAATCATAAAGTATAGACTATAGTATCTGGCTCTTTCACTTAGAATAATGATTTTGAGTTTCGTCCATGTTATTTGTATCATCAGTATTACATTCATTTTTATTGCTGAGTAGTATTCCATTGTATGAATATAGCACAATTTGTTTATTCATACATTTGTTGATGAATGTATGAGTTGTGTTCAGTGACAAGGTATTATGGATGAAGCTGCTATGAATATTCATGTACAAGTCTTTGTTTTATTTCTTTTGGGTAAATGCCCAGTAGTGGAACTGTTAGGTCCTATAAAAATCATGTATAGATTAAATATCTCTTATCCGAAAGGCTTGAATCAGAGTGTTTCAGATTTGTTCTGATTTTGGAATATTTCCATATATATAATGAGATATCTTGGGGATGGGACCCAAGTCTAAACATAAAATTTATTTATGTCTCATATACACCTTACATACAAGCCTGAACGTAATTTTATTTTTCTCTTGGGGACGCTGAATAAACTGTGTGTTGTGTGCCTGCATTTTTACTGCAACGCTTCATGAGGTCAAGTATGGAATTTTCCACTTGTGGCATCATGTTAGTCCTCAAAAAGTTTTGGATTTTGGAACATGCTAGATTTTGAATTTTTAGATTAGGGATGCCCAATCTGTATTTCTACCCAACTATTTTCTAAATAGATACTGCCTAACTATTTTCCAAAGTGGCTATGCCATAGAAAATAATTTTTAAACAGCAACCTGAAGGACATGACCAAGTTAGCCAAATAGAGAACTGAGGGAAGAATATTCTGGGTAAAGAAACATCAGGAAAGCCACTGTGGCTGATGCAGCATGATCAAGAGTAAGCATGCTGGAGGATGAGGCCCCACAGGGAATGGGGCTGGTGCAGTAAGTTCTTGTAGATGATTTTAAAGACTTCAGCTTTTATTCAGAGTGACATGGGAACCCACTGAAGGGTTTTGAGCAGAGGAGGGTTCTAACAAATGCTTGCCCTGTCTGACTGTTCAAATGATAAATCTGGTTACAGTATTGCAAATAGGGCATAGGAGAACAAATGTAGACACCAGGAGGACTCTTAGGAAGACACTGCAGGGATGTATGTAGGGACTGATGGTGATTAGACTTAGGTAATAGCGATGCATGTGGGGGACAAATGGTGAAGGCAGCAAATCCAAAAGAATTTGCCAATGGACTGGGTGTGGAATGGGAGAGAAAGAAAGGAATCAAGAAAGACTCCAGGCATTTTGGCGTAAGCAACTGGAAGGATGGAGTTGGCATAACTGAAATAGGGAAGGGTATGTATGGAGCAGATTTGAAGGTGGAGAGTAAGGGTTCAATTTTGAACATTTGGTGTGTAATTTATTTGCTAGACAATTTATGTGCCAATATTAAGTAAGCAGTTGAATACATAAGTCTGAAGTTCAGGAAATAGGGTTGGACTAGAGACATAAATTTGGGAGTTATCAGCAAGTAGATGGTTAAATATTAAATTTGAATAGTTAAAGCCATGAAACTATAGGAGATCACCAAAGGAGTTGGAGTTAGATCTTCCCAGGTGGAAGAGAAAGGACCAGAGACTAAGCCCTATATCACTCCAGCAATAGTTTGGAGAAGAAAGGAAAAATCAGCAAAGGAGATAGAGAAGGTGCAAACCAGTGAAGTAGGAGAAAAAGTCCAAAGTCCTGGAAGCCAAAGGAAGAATGTGTATAGTGAAGAGGGCGGGATCCACCCTTCCAAATGCTGCTGAGAGCTTGAGTAATATGATGATTAAAAGTCAACCTTTGGATGTAACGACATGGATGTCATTAGTGGTCTTGATTAGGGTAATTCTGGTGAGTTGTGGAGACAAAAGCCTGCCTGCAGTGGGTTTAAGAAACAACGTGGTGAGGAGAATTGGAGCCAGTGAGTATGAATAATTACTTTGAGTTTTGTTTCAAAGGAGAGCAAAGGAATGGGGCAAACCTGATAAGGGTGTGAGATCCATAGGGGATTTCTAGAAAGACATATGAATAATAGCACGTTCACATGCCAATAGGATCTTCCATTAGAAAGTGAAATACTGATAAAGAGAAGAAGGGGAGACCTTCTGGGTGTTGCTTGTTTAAGGGGAATAGGACTTAATATGTACGTGGAAGGTTCAGCTTCAGGTAGCATGGATAGTTAGTTGCTCTATGGTCATAAGTGGAAAGACAGAGAATATAACCCTAGATGCTGTAGATGGATTGATATTGTAGCAGGAGCAGCTGTGGGAAACGGATCTCTCGGACACCGAATATGGGAAGAAGGAGTTTAATTCAGCCGGGAGCAAGGTGGCATAGTTGCCTTAACAGCCAAGCTCCCCTAACAAAGGAAGGTTCCTTCTTTACATAGGCTTATACTTTAGATGTTACACGTGGAAGAATCTTAGGTTTATAGCTTAACATATGAAAAGGGTCTCAGTTTACAGTCTTAGGAATTACATGAGAAAAGGGTTTCAGTTTAGAGTCTTAGGAATTACATATGAAAAGGGCTTCAGTTTACACTCTTAGGAATGAAAAGGGGAAGTTTACAGTCTTAGGAATGAATAGGGGAAGTTGACCTGAGATACCTGGGTCTCCCTCTTCAATATGTGGTAAGAGACTGTCAGTGTTTTCTTCTGGTTGTTTTAATATTCTCATTGAGGTACGAAGCCAGCTTTATTCCCCTACATGTATTTTCAAATATATTTCTAGAGTGAGTTACTGTCCCTCATGTGTTCTAATTCCTGCTGACATATCCTTGCCCACACCTGGAATACCTGTATCTTTTAGTCCGTAACCCTAATTACTTCTCAGAGTCCAACTCAGATTCCACCAGAACATGAATGTTGATTGCTTGCAGATACCTTGAGAAGTTGCAGGTGAGGCTGATCTCCACAGAAAAGGTAGAGGGGGAACCACTTTTCCATCCTTTCCTAACTCCTCCCTCTCCAACCACCTGCCCACCCAAACCCTAGGCCCAGCTGGCTTTGGAGGGCTCCAGTTGAGCCTTCACCTTTTACAGGGATGGAGCAGTCTCTGCAAGACAGGGGGTTGGCAGAAGTAGGAAGCAAAACAAATTGAGAAAAGAAACAGTAAAGAAGAGGAAGTTCCTGACAGGGAGAATTGTTTTTCAATGGGGTTATATTTTTATTTTGAACAGCATCCATTTGTTTGATAAATATATCATTATCTTCTACATGTGAGCATTGTGCTAGTGTGGGGCTGCAATGGTGAGAAGATAGAGGCAGTCCCTGCCCTCATGACACAGAGTTTAGTGCCTGAACATAGTCTGAGCAGCGTCGTGACATGCTGACTCCTGTTAAGTGCAGTGCCTGTTATCATCCCTGCCCAAAGGTTTTGCTTCACTTATAATTAGTTACAGTCATTTTGGTATTTTGATGGTCGATGGATGCCAACACCCCACAAAACTCTCCAACGTTCCATGAGACCGCAGGGTTAACTGTGATGCAAGTCAGACTATGACTTCAAGCAAAGTACTTAAAGCAAGTATATCCTTTTCCTAACATAAAGCAGTGCTGTCCAATGTCAATATAAGCCACACATGTAATGTAAATTTTTCTGATGGCCACGTTTTAAAAACCAAAAGAAAAAAAAAATTATGTGAAATTAATGTTAATAATATATTTAAAACGTTATCATTTCAACATGAAATCAACATTTTAAAATTATTGATGAGATTTCCCATTCTTTTGCTGTAGTTGGTCTTTGAAACCCAGTGTATGCTAAGTCTGAAATCCTCACAGCACATCTTGATTTGCACTAATCACGTCTCAAGGGTTCAATAGCCACATGTGGCTCATGCCTGCCATCCTGGATGGCACATCTGTAGAGTCTACAAGGTAAGTGCTGTCCCTGGTCCCGAGCGGAAGTAGAACTTCAGAAAAGTTGCCTAATCATGAGACCTGGCTTCAGGACACAGCCAGGCTTCCAGGGAAGGAGTGACTGCTAGATGTTAGAATCTTAGAGTTCAGTTGTTGTGTGAGATTCAATGTCCTTTCTGGAGCAAAGATCAAAGTATGTTTCAATCCAGAATTAAAAGCTGAATTTGGGGCTAAATGTCAGATTATGTTAGATGTCACAGATAATTTAAAATTATTTAGCAGGTTTCCTATGCAACAATTTATCTATAGAAAAATTAATATGGTTTTTATACTCTGAGGTAAGATGTTACATAGTTTCCAGTTCTGCAGCTGCTGCCCAAAGAAAGCATTTATGTGAGAAGTCAAGGAAGTGAAGGATGGTTCCCATGAACTCCAGTTCCTGAATAGCTGAGAAAAACACATATTCTGAACATCCCCTTTAGCTCCTTCAGCAGGGCTGGGCTCCTCCTCCACACAGGGTGTCCTGAGGGGATTGCAGGGGCTCCAGCCTTACCACTGGCTTTTGCAGGAGGCCTGTCCTTTGCTAAATTAAGCCCAGCCAGGCCTATTTGTGAACAGAGAGGCTCCAGCCAAGTGAGAGACATTGGTTCTGCTAAGGAATGTCCTGGGGAGGGGAAGAGAATCACTGAGATCATTGGTATTTATGTGTATGTTTTCTCACTTGCCAGCTAGGTTGGGCCACATCAACAGAGGCCTCTGGGACACAACCAAGATTCTAACAGAGTGACTATTGGGAATGAATAGCTCATGACACACTGAGAAGGGTTTAGCTGGAGATCAGTGTGAATACCACAGTAGAGTGTATCTTGGGAACTCGGTGCTCAGAGTCTAAATAAAACTGGCCAAACACCTAATTTTCCCCCATTTGTCTTTTTGTTTAAAACAAAAAAAAAGATTTTATTTTTATTTATTTTTATTTTTTAATTTCTTTTTTTAATGAGATAGGATCTTTCTGTGTTGTCCAGGCTGGTCTCAAACTCCTGGGCTCAATGGATCCTCCTGCTTCAGCCTCCCAAAGTGCTAGGATTCCAAGCGTGAGCCACCACATCTGGTCAGATGTTTTTAGGGCAGTTTTAACTTCACAACAAAGTTAAGCAGAAGGGTCAGAGATTTCCCATTTACTTTCTGCCCCTACATACATACCTGTGTACATACAACCTTCCCCACTATGAAAAGCCAAAGATGTCTCATTTTTAATATATCTTTTCTTGGATTCTTAAGCTTAGTGTTGACCAGAAGTACCTCTCTTATGATTCATGCGTCTGACTACCTTTGGGAAAACTAACATTTATTGAACACCCACTATATGTCAGGTATTTTTTTTTTTTTACATCTTTTCATTTATTACCCTGAAAGGTAGGAATATTAGCACCATTAAAAAAAAACTAACAACTGAAGGAAATGAAACTTAGGTTAAAGTGATTTACCTCTAGAATACAGAGATGAACTATGTGAAACTGTAAAAAAATAGTTGAATATCTCCTTTTTATATGGTTCGACCTTATAGAATGTGAGAGGGCTCATGTTTGAACCCAGGCCAATTGAGTTCTAAAGCCTATACTTTGCATTGTACTGTACCACTGCCCTGAAATTACTGGAATAGTGCTGGACTCTTTATTTTCCCTTGGCGGTGCTGTAGTTATAGTTCTGCTCCCTGGAAGACTAGAACCGGGATGCTTAGAGAAAGAGCAAACCAAGGTATGGTATATCTTGAGTTAGGTCAAGGAGCCTAGGTTTAGATACTAAAGCTAGGAGTTTTATGATGGACCCGCATTGATTCATGTATTTGCTGCTATTTATATCTGCCACCTGTCCGAATTTCCATACAGCTATCTGATTCTGCGTTCTCTTTTGTTTTCTACATGCTATGATAACCATTGGCTTAATTACCCCCATAGGCTGTACATTCTCTGAAGACTGTGATTCTGTCTGCTCTTTCTAGTACCTATTAAAGTGCTTGCACATACAAAGTAGGTGCTCACTAAATATTGGATGAAAAAGCAAATGAATAAACAAATGCTACTATCTCAGCATCCCAGAGAGCACTCTTTGTCTCTGTCTGCACTGTCTCTTTGTCTCTGTCTCTGTCTCTCTCTCTACACACACACACACGCGCGCGCGCGCGCGTGCACGCCCTAGTTGTGTCTATCCAAACATCTAGTCTCCTTAGCATTCGTCCGTGGCCTCAGTGCTTACTCAGACATGGATGTCTGTGTTTATCTAATCAAGGTAAGCCAGGCTGGGAAAGGATTGGTATTGCTTTGAGGCTTTTACTAAGGACTGACATAGGTTGGGCTTGAAACATGACCTGAACAGAGCAGTTTTGCCATTTGGATATGGAGCCTTGTAATGAATAAACTGAAACTTTTCCACTTGGTTTTTTTCCATCTCTTTGGAGAACGGGACTGGACACTAAAGCAGGCTCTGGCAGGAGGGTGTCCTGCTCTTGCAGAATCTTCTGGTTGCTGAGGCTGAGGACACAGCCCCACTGTCCTTTCTCTGGCAATGAAGGACACTTGTCACATGTTGGGGCGACTTATGTTTCTAATTTGGGACTTAACTGCACTCGTAAAAGATAGCAAATGTGGAATCTGTAGAAAGGCAGAGACTGTACATCTGAATCAAGGCTTTCTTCCACTTCACATTGAAGTCTAAAAACTTAATGCTTTGCATTTGAACACCTTCTGATCGGTGGCTGGATTTCTCACATAAGCATAAAAGATGAGTAACGCAGGTGGTATTATCATTCTTATGGGCAAGAAGGAGAGGCTCTTATTCAAGTTAATTGTATAAAAACATAAAGCTCTGGGCACGACTAGTCTAAAATCACACAGGGAGGTAACGTCAGCCAGATATCTAGACCCACTAAGGCTTCATTTTTGCTCTAAAACTTATGAATGGAGAGAAACTTCATTTACAGAAGAATTCACTTGGAAACTACTAAAATGCATTTCTAGGGATCTTGCAATGACCAGCCCTTTCTTCGTCTTTTGGTCAAGACAGACAGAGTCCCTTATGAAAATGCTCAGTGCTTCTCCCTGTTTTATAGAGTTATGGCCTTGGCCCATTGACATCAGAGAAGCCTGGAGAAGAAATTCACTCTACATACAAAAAGTAGTTACTTACTACACTTTTCCTAGAAGAGACAAGATTCTAAAAAAGAAAAGGTTTGAAAATAAAACCCATTCACTAATAGTCACTTTTCACTTTGGGTGAATAATCAGCAGTTACATGAGGAGCTCCCTACTAGATTTTGAAACTCTTCCTCCCACTAAATTATTTTTTTAATTCCTTTAGTTTACAGAATTGATTAGAGTGGGATTCGGTCATATGGATTTTTGTCTCTAATAAAGACTCTTGTGGAAGGCCTCCTCCTCTGTGGCTTGCTTCCCACTAATTTGCAAAGGTGCAGGACCCATTTCCTTTACTCACTGACCTTAATGCAACTCTGATTACATACATTGAGAGCTCCTTGAGGTCAAGGACGATGATGCCAAGGAAAGCACTTAGGTTTTGACAATCTTTATTCTCCAATACTTTCTTGTTGACTTTATCAGTGAATGTATCCTGGTATGCTGTCAAGTTTTTTTTAAACTATTTATTTATTATTGTTATTATTTTGAGATGGAGTCTGCCCAGGCTGGAGTGCAGTGGCACGATCTCCGCTCACTGCAACCTCCGCCTCCAGGGTTCAAGCAATTCTCCTGCCTCAGCCTCCCAAGTAGCTGGGATTACAGGTGCCTGCCACCACGCCCAGCTAATTTTTTTATTTTTAGTAGAGATGAGGTTTCACCATGTTGGCCAGGCTCATCTTGAACTCCTGACCTCAAGTGATCCACCCTCCTCGGCCTCCCAAACTGCTGGGATTATAGGCATGAGCCACTGCACCCCTATTTTTTGAGTGTCTGTTCTTGGCCCAGCAGCAAACTATGAGGGATATAAGCTTGCAGATGAGTTGAAATGCATACACATGAATGCACGAATATGAAGTTAAATGCCAGAACAAAAATGTAAGTCATCTTCTACTGTGGGTGAAATGGAAAAAAATAAAAAATAAATGTAAGTCATCAATTCAAGAGTGATAGCAAAGTGTTTATTCCAGAAACTTTTACTGAGAGTTATTGTGAGCCAAAAACTTTTCTAAAACCTAAATGGGGAGGCAGACACTTTAAATAAACAATGAAAGGCAGAATCGGGTTAGTGCTACAGTGGAGGTAAGCATCGGATGACCTGGTATGAATCCTGGTTTACTGAAGACAGTCTTGATTTTTGCCTGTTGCCCAGAGGTAATAATGATAGCACCTCTTTGTAGCATCAGAAGAATCTCAGTTATTAAATTATAGTCATATAAGTTATAAATGAAGTACAGTTGAAATGAAGAGAAAATAAATTATTAGTTTTGACTGTGAGGTTGGGGGAAAGGTTTCTGTAGGAGAGGATGTTTAAGCTGAGCCTTAATGAAGAACAGGTTTCGACAGAGAAGCCGTCACAGGCTGACAGCAATTCAGGAAAAGCCTTGGTGGCATCCAAGGACATCTGTGTGATTGATTTCTCAATCAGTAAAAGCCCTTGTGTTTGGTGGAGAGCAGTACCACCAATGGCTGGCGACGTCTTGGAAATGATCTCACCATGAACTATCATCACTCAGAACTCTAGTTCTCAGAAAAAATGGCTGCTGGGTAATGGCTGATGTCATCATGATCCCGTGTCAGATCAGAGGGTGCAGTTCAAGCTGAGTAAGGTGAGCAGGTGAAAGGGAGAGGGAGAGAGTGAGGAAAGCAGTGTGAAAGTTGAAGAGACTAAAGGATGATAAGAGGTGAAGGGAGAGAACTGTCCTTTTATTGGTTCAATCTGCCCAATTAAAAAGTTGCAGTTCCTCTTTAAACAAATCTTGTTTTTAATTTATTTCTGTATCTCTTCTTTCCTCCCTATAACCCATACCCTGTATTCTGAGTCTCCCAAGTTTGAGAGGTGTCTAGAGGCAGGTTTAACTTTCTTCATCCCTTAGTATTGGGAAGCAGACTCCGCACCACTGAGTCTATGTGAGTCTAGTGGCTGAAAGGAGCTGCCATGGGGAGCCAAATTTTCTTTGCTCTCTATGATTGAGTTTAGGTAATTGCAGAAATGAAAATGAGAAAATAAAAAAGAATAGGGACATTTACCTTTTTGGGATGAAAATGCCCCTTCTGACTTTTCGTTATGGAAGTTTGAAAGTGTTCAACTATAAACCAAGACCATGAAAATGGTACCTCCTGATATACGTGTCTCCTTTACCAGGGAGCCATGTTCCCGTCACTCAGGTGTAATGGTTCCCAACATTCTGCTGCTCTTTTCAGTGATCTCCCTGCACCGTTCCTTCCCCGTCTTGTCCTCCTTCACTCCTTACAGCGACTCTGACATCGTGTAATTTTATTTGGAAAGACATCAGAATGTAACTCTAACAGAGAAGGCTTTGCTTTCAAACATAACCACAATACTATTATTGTACCCAAAAAGCTTAAAAATAATTCCATAATTCCATCTAATACTGGGTCCCTACTCAATTTCCCCTCTAAAATGTCCATTTTAAGATCTGGAGATTTTAAGACTATTTCTGAGCTCCACTGCAGTGCACAAGCTTAGGACGTTTAGCCCTTCTAATGGAGAGCATGAGCAGTGGAAGAGGAGAAGGCGGGAATTCTAAAGTGCATTCGATCTTTTATTGCCAATTGGTTAATAATATGCCTATTAGAGAACATTCTTAGTTTAAAACTGAGAAAGTCTTTCACTTTTTTTTTTTTTTTTTTTTTTTTTGAGAAGGAGTCTTGCTCTGTTTCCCAGGCTGGAGTACAGTGGCGTGATCTCAGCTCACTGCAACCTCTGCCTCCCGGGTTCAAGCAATTCTCCTTACCCTTCTGAGTAGCTGGGATTACAGGCCCCTGCCATCACGCCCAGCTAATTTTTGTATTTTTACTAGCAACAGGTTCGCCAGCCTGGTCTCGAACTCCTGACCTCAAGTGATCCACCTGCCTCAGCCTCCCAAACTGCTGGAATTACAGGCATGAGCCACCGTGGCCGGTCAAAACTGAGAAAGTCTTTTAAAGGTTTCAGATTAAAAAGTTTTCCACATAATCGCACAGCATTATCTATCCCCTTCTCACTCATTCAACAAACATCACTGTGACTCCACTTCTGCCTCTTGTCCATGGATTCCTTGTTTGTTCTCTTGGTGGTTCACTCTTTCATTGCTGTTAGTGTACACAGAGGTGTGAGACACTGCGAGGACCTCAGATTAGTCACAGCGGCCAGTTATTTTCATCAAACATTTTGCTGGGTACTTTACGTAAGTTCATTTATTCCTCACTACAAATGTTGAGGCGATTTTTTCAACCCCTATTTTACAAATTAGGAAATTAGGTTGTAAAAGGTTAAGTAACTTACATAAAAAAAGGTCCCTCAGCTAGGAAGTGGCAGAAAGGTATGTGAACCGAGGTTTACTCATCCTGAAATTCCTGCCCCAGCATCACAACGCTGAGAGGCAAAATCTTAATAACCAGTGCACATGGCTAGCTCCGCCACACCGTCATTTCATCTGTCCTTAGAGTTTGTCATTCAAAAGGATAAATGAGACAGGTGTAGAAATATGAAGCATTTACACAGGATGCCAGTGTCGCAGTATGAAAAGAATATTTGAGCTCTTTCCCATCTTGCAAGATGGCAGGTGAAAAAGTTGAAGAGAAGAAACCTGAAGCCAAGAAGGCTGATGCTGGTAGCAAAGTGAAAAAGGGTAACCCCAAGGCTAAAAAGCCCAAGAAGGGGAAGCCCCATTGCAGCCGCAATCCTGTCCTTGTCAGAGGAATTGGCAGGTGTTCCCGATCTGCCACGTATTCCGGAAAGGCCATGTACAAGAAAAAGTACTCAGCGGCTAAATCCAAGGTTGCAAAGGAAAAAAGGTTTTTGCAACTGTTACAAAACCAGTTGGTGGTGACAAAACGGCAGTACCCGGGTGGTTAAACTTCGAAAAATGCCTAGGTATTATCCTACTGAAGATGTGCCTCGAAGCTGTTGAGCCAGGGCAAAAACCCTTCAGTCAGCACGTTAGAAAACTGAGCCAGCATCACCCCCGGGACCATTCTGATCATCCTCACTGGACGCCACAGGGCAAGAAGGTAGTTTTCCTGAAGCAGCTGGCCGGTGGCTTTTCACCTGTGACTGGACCTCTGGTCCTCAACTGAGTTCCTTTGCAAAGAACACACCAGAGATGTGTCATTGCCACCTCAACCAAAACTGTTATCAGCAATGTAAAAATCCCCAAACGTCTTATTGATGCTTACCACACAGAGAAACAGCTGCGAAAGCTCGGACGCCAGGAAAGTGAGATCTTCAAGACAGAAAAAGAGAAATACCAGATTACAGAGCAGCGCAAGATTGATCAGAAAGCGGTGGGCTCACAAATTTTACCAAAAATCAAAGCTATTCCTCAGCCCCAGGGCTACCTGCGATCTGTGTTTGCCCTGACGAATGGAATTTATCCTCACAAATTGGTGTTTTAAATGTCCTAATAATCTAATTAAATAACTGATTACCTTTAAAAAAAAAAAGAATATTTGAAAGCTCATAATGCCATCATCATGAGAAATTACTTTTAATTTGGGGAGATAAAGTAAGGATTACAGAGGATGTGGCATTTAACCATGAAGCTGAAGGGAACGCAATGACGTGGCATGCAGCAGCATAGGGCATGCTTGGGAATTCCAGTTCTGCTAGCAGATAAAAATGGACAATAAAGCCAGATAGGTAGATTGAGGTCACATTTTGAATAGACTGACTCTATTATCAGGACAGTTGTGTAAAATTTAATTGCCGTATAGTTAAAAATTGCTAAAATGCTTTTTCTTTCTTTCCTTTTTTTTCCCCTTTAGCTGAACCTGCATTACACATTCAAAGCTTTTTGATTAAAGGGAATGAAAGAACCAGAGCTATGCTTTAGGAAAATTTAAGTAGTAGAGGGACTGAGGTTGGGGGAAACCAGACATGAGACTATTCATGTACTCCAGTCCTGGGGAGAAGGAAGGAATACCTAATAAAGTGGTTACCTAGGAGGGGCGGGAGAAGGCTGAAGACGAGGGGCAAGATTGGAGAGAGATTTTGAAATATCCAGTGTTAAGTAATCTCTGTTAGAAGAGCTTGAAGGCAATACATAGTTTTGTTCTGTAATTTGGATATAATAATAATGTTCCTATTTGACAGTTTCTAAGTGTATATTTATAATAGTAAGTATCATTATTTCCTTATAAACTGTTAAAACTTCCTAGGGCCTTTTGAAACATTTTCATAACCATGGCATTGAAACATAATTCACATACCATTCTAAGCCACCCATTTGAAGTGTATAATTCCATACACACCAACGTTTTAGTATATTCAGTTGTGCAGCAATCACTGCAATCAATCTTAGGACAGTTATCACTCTAAAAGGAAACCCTGACCCATCAGCCATCAGTACCCAATTTCCCTATCCCTCCAGCTGCAATCAACCACGAATCTATGTTTTTTTCTCTGTGGATTTGCTCATTCTGGACATTTCATATAAATGAAATGATACAATATATGGTTCTTTGCCACCTGTGACTGCCTTTCTTTAATTTACCATAATGTATTCAAGGTTCATTCATGTTGTGACATGTACCATTCCTCTCTATGACTAAATAATATTTCATTGTATAGATATACAACGTTTGTTTATCCAATCGTCTGTTAATGGATGAATTTTTAACAATTGTTCTAGAACTTTGCTGTATCAAATACTTATACTTGAAAAAAGTAAGCTTCCAAATGCACTTGTACATTTGGATTGTATAGCAATTTCATTCTTAATACCGTATTTCCTTACCTATAACATCTCCACCCCTCTACATTTTACTTACCGTTAAATCTTACTTGGGAACTTAAGCCGTATCTGAACTCCCCCAGCAAACATCACCTTTAGCATTTTAAATTCATACCTTGTATTTTGCTCTTATCTTTTCAACTAGATTGCAAACATACAGAGTATGAGAAATACACGTCAGACATCTCCATTTTTCCTTATAGGAGCTCTGAATCCCTTTCAACACTAAAAGAGTTGTGAAGAATGGAGAATCAGTCCTGTAAAAGTCCGAACTGATTTTTTTTAACACTCCCTGGTGCTGACTACATTTTTTTCAGCTGAAACTTCCCATTCCACGACTGCAGAAATGTCTTGTGGAATATTAGAATTACATAGGAGACAGTGTGTAAATTATTGACCAAGTTAGAATAATAGATAATAATCAGCATTCCATGATAAAAGTATTAATTAATTTTGGAATCAGATTTTTTAAAATTGATCAGGTAAAGCCATTTCTCTTTGTTTTTGTAAAAAGTAGTTTTTAAGGATTCACTATGCCATGGCTTCTATTGGGGCAAAACTTTGAAAATACTACTTTTTAAAAAGATAGCCACAGTTTGGATTTTTTTTTTAACCTTCTAAAGAATTTCTTTATTATGTATTTGCTTTAAAAAAATCTATGGAAAGGCATTATAAAGAGAGTTAAAAATATAGTTGCATTTCAAGAAAAGTAATATCCCAACATTTCCCACCTCAATTAAGTGAAAAGTGTTAACCTGATATAAAATTGCACACAGTTTGGATTCTATGAGCAACGGAACAAGTAATAGAATTAAATTTGAAGCCTTGGAAAGGAGTTAGCTAATTGATCACTGCTGGTTGCTTTTAACCTAATCCTATTTTGCACTTTGCAGTAAACACCAGTGTGGAAATCATTTCAGTAGAATCCGGTATTTAACATGGATTGGTGTTGAGACTCTGGTCAAGTGCTGTTTCCTGAAACAAAACAAGCTGTGGACACAGAAAGTCCAACTAAACACAGTTAATCCATACACTTGTCGGCCCTGTGCTCTAGTTCTAGGTACTAACATTGCAGCAAAAATTTAATTTCAGCTTCACCATTGAAACTTTTCCTTGAGTTAGATGGGCGAATACTCCTTTGGAGACAGGAGAGAAGAGAAGTGCTTTCTTCCCATCTCCCCTTTCT
Organism: Ateles fusciceps; assembly: GCA_036589455.1. Taxonomy (NCBI): domain Eukaryota; kingdom Metazoa; phylum Chordata; class Mammalia; order Primates; family Atelidae; genus Ateles; species Ateles fusciceps. The sequence goes on from JAZHEH010001943.1 coordinate 179,744, forward strand.
TGAGAACATAAATTTCCTTAGATATCTTGAAGAGCCGAGAAGACTTGGTGATAAAATAAGCAAATGCAGTTAATTTGGAATCTACTTATGCTATACTCAGAATTTAACAATTTACACATGAATATTTACTAACGGAGAATGAATAAATGTGATAAACCATATGATGATTTTTCTATAGAAATAAGGTACAAGAAGGTTAGACTTTAATGTAAGATCCTGTAAATTGGTTTGTACTTGCATTTTCATGGGGTAAGATTTTGTAGCTCTTATGAAATTAAATTACTTCGATCCATTGAAGTAATTGATTATAATATTTAGGATTTAGTTTTGTGGAGATAAAGCCATTTTAGCAGTTCTGTGTGAGATTCATAAACTTTACTATCTGTTTGAATAAAATCTTTCATTTTCCTTTTCTACTTACTGCTTTTACCTTGGAGGTAAATTATTGCTTTTACCTTGAAACCCCTTCTGGATTTCAGCTGTCCTAGCTAGAGAGGGTAAATTGTTATTGTTTTATAATTACTAACAGTTACCATTTGTTGAATCCTGGCTGCATGCCAGGCACTGTGCAATGTGATTTTTGTGTGTTATTTCATTTAGTTGCCTTAACATCCTTTGTAGATTAATATCGTTGTTATCTCCTGGATAGATGAGATGAGTGAGGCTTTTAGAGAGGCCAGGTGACTTGTCAAGCCCTCTTCTCACCTTCAGAGCCTATGCTGTTGATGACTATACTTACTGACTCCATATATTCTTTTAAGACTAACTTATTGCGGCACATTCTCTAATTCTATAATTTACCACATTCTACCAAATCGGACAGAACTGGGCAGTGTTTCCTAAGCTGGTCTCTCTGGTAAAAGGCTGCAGCACCCGTGGAGTGCTGGTTTCAGTTATTGCTTTTACCTTGGAGGTAACCCTTCTGGATTTCATTTTTCTTGTCTTTAAAAGAACTAGAAGATAGAAATGCTAAGGTCTTCAAATCTGTGAATCTTTGGCCAAATTGTCGAAGCATTGACTTCATTTTCTTCGGTAGGATTTAGAACAGGTAGAACCTACGTAATTTGCGCCCTCCATTTTTCTTCCCTTTAGATCTAAGTATTTTTCCTGGTAAGGCTGAGGTCTCTGACTGGTACTAGTTAGCCTGGACATGAAGGGAAAGTGAATCAAGATTGTTGAACAGCCGTGTGCAAGGCATGGTTCTCTGCTTATCATGTACATTCTCTCATTCAGTCCTCACAGAATCCCTCGTGAATAGCTACCTCCATTGACAAAGAAAGCACCCACACTATACTTAAGAGAAAACTGAGGCTCATAGTGATTAGTTAACCTTCCCAAGGTCACCTAGCAGGAAAGTGATAGAGCCAGGATTTGAGCCTAATTCTTTCTGGCTTTAGGTTGGTTGCACAGTCCCTCTCACATTCCCTGTTTCTTGTTTATTTTTATTGAAATATTCAAGGATTTCTCATGCAAAAAATAGTATTAATAGTAAGGGACTTTTCAGGGAACTTTCTGTTAATCAGTTTATACTTCCTAGAGATTCCCTGTGTCATGTCATGAGACTGAGAACTAGCTAGAGGGCATTGCTATAACTCCAGTCATTTGAGACCTCATGTGTTTTTAGATACGAGATTTTTTAAAAATCTGCTCAAGCAGTTTTGGCTTATCTGAGGTGGTTTAGCATATCCAGACTTTTCTGATTTAATAAATTAGCCAGGCATGGGAATATCATTGATAAGAACACTTCATAATTATAGATGCCGTTTTCTTTCATATAAGATTTAAATACCTTTTTGTTCATTCTTTGTCATTTTCCAGGTGAAGAAGTCTTAGCAGAATTTTGCCCGTGGTCACAAACGTGAATCATTTGGCGTCAGAAATAATAAACTTAAGGGTCCTCTTTCTCAGCACCATATCCTGAACACTGAATCCACTTGAAATGTTATGGTCTCATGGAAATCAAACTGCTGTTCCCAAATGATAATGCTGTTATTATTGGTGACGATGGTGATAATATTATTATCATTAAAATTATAATTATACCTGTGTTAGGAACACTGTTCTAAGTCCTTTACATGTATTAATTTACTTATGCCTCACAGTCCTGCAAGGTAGGGTTTATGAATGAGGAAGGTACAATTATCTGGATATTACATATGAGGAAATTGCTCCCGCTTTCATTTCCAATATAATTGAATGCATACTACTTCACCTCTATAAAGGGCCTCTAGCTTAGGGACCATTTCTTACGATGACATTTGAATTCCTTTAAGTATTGACCACAAAGCTGGGGACGTAGCAGCAGTTTATTAAATCTTCTATTTTACTGAATGATGAATCGGTACAGATGAATCATTCTCAGTGCCAGGCCGGGGAATTGATACAGAGAGCTTGGACTTGTTCCTCATACAAAATTGAAATGTGCTTGTTTCCATTTGTTAATCTTTTGGTGTTTGCACCGCAGAATAAAATACAGGGTACTCAATGTAATTTAAATTTCAGATAAACAACAAACATTGTCTTAGCATTTAAATTATGTCTCAAATATCGCAAAGGATATCCTTGTAATAAAACAAATTTGTTGTTTATCTGATATTTAAATTGAACTCGGTTATCTTATATTTTTATTTGCTAAATCTGGTAATGCTATCAGGTGTTCATAAAGTAATCACTTTAAAGGAAGTCCTGAAAAGACAGGGCTATCATTTTCTTCTCACATGCTATAATGTAAGCCTTGAAGAAATTAGGATATTTTCATCTCGCTGGATCGGAACCTATTTTTAAACTTAGTCAAAAGGTACCTACTTATGAGGGGAGCAAACATTCTTTTCAATATGTCACTAGAAACTTACTAGAAATATGATCTGAAATATCTTCAGTCCAACTGCCTTCCGACTCTAAAATTCTTTAATTCTAAGTAACCCTTAAATATTTAAACCAGGTTTCTACTTTTCCCAGTTAGTATTTGTGTTTCAACCACGCTGCATGAAAATGAAATGACTTCACAAGTATGGTAGTCAATATGCTGGTACTGTGTCTTGCCCTGGACTTCTAGAAGTCTAGGTGTTGGTGGTTATTAGACGGCAGCAATAAAGGAAAATCCTTCCTACTGTGCTAGTACCCACAATACTACCTTTCATACTTCAGCTGCTGTACCTCCAGTCTCTGTGTCAACCTCTGATCTAAACACTTCTTTGCTTCTTTAGTTAATAACATGCTTCTTGCCTAATACTGTGTTATGGACCGCATCAGGGAAAGGACTAATTCGTCTTTGCATGCTGAGGTTTAAGCTGAAATAAAGTAATCCCTCGACTAACATTTTACAGAATCTCCACAAACCTGCCCCTATTTTAGTTAATAGAATGCATTCCCACCGACATGCTAGAAATTTCAGCACCGTCTTTGGTCCTCCCTCCAGTCTAATCTGAATCTCACAAGTCATCAAGGCCTGTGGCTTCTGTCTCTGAAATGTCTTTTGAGTCTATCTCCCTGTACCTCTTGTCCTTAAGACAGTTCCCCTCCCTATTCCGTTTAGTTGTCCCTGACCCACCCATCTTTTTCATAATTCCTTCTTCAACATGGACCTGATCATGGCAATACTTTGCTTGAAGCTCCCTGATGAGTCTTCAATCTCTGCTGGTTATTATCCAGTTTTTTTTTTTTTTTTTTTTGAGACAGTCTAGCTCTGTTCACCAGGCTGGAATGCAGCAGCAGAATCTTGGCTGACTGCAATCTCCACCTCCTGGGTTCAAGCAATTCTCCTGTCTCAGCCTCCCGAGTAGCTGGGATTACAGGCATGCATCACCACGCCCAGCTAATTTTTGTATTTTTAGTAGAGACTGGCTTTCACCATGTTGGTCAGGCTGGTCTCAAACTCCTGACCTCAAGTGATCCACCTGAATCAGCCTCCCAAAGTGCTGGGATTACAGGCTTGTGCCACCGAGCCTGGCCTATCCAGTTGTCTGAGCAGGATTTTCACAAACTAATTGCAAACTATTTTCTACACTCCTTACCACACACTAAGCCACTTAACCTGCACCAGACACACTTGGGATGTTTTTATTTCCTTATTTCTGTTTCCCCAAATCGTGTTACTCCCTGGCCTTGATAAAAATTGATTGTTCCCTGTATAACTTTACCATCAGAGTCCCCCTCTCACCTTAAGCAAACCTAATTTATAAAATTACAATTTTATAATAAAAGCATTGTTTTCAAAAATGTTTACAACCAAATTTTTTTAAAATAATTAAATCCCCAGATATTTAAAAGTATTATTCTATTAATATAATGCTATTAAAAGTATTTGGTTTTCAGAAACATACCTGTATTAGAAAGAAACAATTTATTTTAATATATGCTCTGTACTGCAATGGTTTAGAGAATGAGTAGGCTCGAGCAGTGTTCGTGATCCAGGGGTAATAATGAATAGGTTGGGAAAATCAGTAAGTAGCTCAGGGGGAAACCCTGAAGCTGTGCAGTTTATTCTTCCTTGACTAGATTGCTGATGCAGCTGAATCCCCCAATTATGTCAAGGGTCACAAAAGAGGGCAGAGATGAGGTGAGAGACTGTAGACCAAGGCAGGACTCAAACAGGAACCTGGATCCAGGATAAAGGGTCCATGGCAGTTAATGACGATTAATGCCTGTGTGCTTTTCAGAACATTGAGCTGAAGGTTGAAGTGGAGAGCTTGAAACGAGAACTCCAGGACAAGAAACAGCATCTGGATAAAACATGGTGAGTTGTAATTTTAAGCGCTGGTCCTTTCCAGAGTCTGGGTTGATAGTCTGAGAGCAATAGATTTGGAACCAAATTCCTTAACCTATCTGTGGCATTTGAATCCTGTATCTGATTCAGGAACTGAAACAATACATTTTCATATGCTGTGTTTCCCTTGGGCTCTCTGTTCTGTTACTAAGTCAGATGGACCTTGGCATAAGTTGGTAAATTCACCAGACATAAGATTGCAAACTTCCTATTAGTCAGCAATCAACTAATTAGAAACCGTGAATGTTTCCACTTTTAGTAGAGACAAATGCAGATAAGCTTTATCAAAAAGTATCAGTCAGCCTATAATAACATCAAGGGCTGAGATAACATTTGGGGAAAATGGGCACTCATCACTATGAGTCATAGTGTAAATCGTGATAACATTTTTAGTATGTGGTCTACCTATTATAGTAAAAAAGGAGGATTCCGTTTGATCAAACAATCCCTAGAAGGAATCTGTTCCTTATAAGTAAAAGCACTAGTGTGAAAGGATAAATATATAAGGATGTTTACTGCATCATTAATTGTAATGGCAAAGAACTAGAAACAATTATCCATCAATAGGGCATTGATTAAAGAAAGCTTGGTATTACTACACTGTGGACTATTATGCAGTTATTGAAAAGAATGAGTTAGCTCTATATTGTTGTCCCAGTGGGAATTCCTTGATTAAGTAAGGGGGGAAAAGTTGCTGAGCAATATTTTTAGTATATTGAGGAAGAGTGAGATCACAGTCCATGATAGGGAGAAGACTTGATATTTTTCTTTATATACATTTGTATTGCTAAAATGGTTAGTTTTATAATGTATAGTTTTTTAAAAACTTGGTGTTAAATGACAAGTATTATTAAAATTATTAGAAATATTTCTAGATTTTAATAAAGTTTCAGAATACAAAAATTAATATATAAAAATCAGTAGCATTTCTACACACCAATAACATTCAAAATCAAGAAAGCAATTCCATTTACAATAGCCACGAAAAAAATAAAATGCCTTGGAATATATCTAACCAAGGAGGTAAAAGATCTCTACAAGGAAAACTACGAAACACTACTAAAAGAAATCATAAATGACACAGTCAAATGGGAAAACATTCCATGCTCATAGATTGGAAGAATCAATATCATTAAAATGGCCATACTGCCCAAAGCAATCTACAGATTCAATACTATTCCTATCACACTGCCAACACCATTCATCAAACGACAAGATCAAAGCTAGAGGCATCACACTATCCAACTTCAAACCATACTACAAAGCTACAGTTACCAAAACAGCATGTTACTGATACAAAAAAAAAGACACATAGACCAATGGAACCAACTAGAGAACCCAGAAATAAAGCCGTATACCTACAGCAATCTGATCTTCGACAAAGTCAACAAAAATAAGCAATGGGGAAAAGACTCCCCTATTCAATGATGCTGGGATAACTGGCTGGCCATATGCAGAAGAATGAAACTGGGCCCATACCTTTCAGCACCTATAAAAATTAACTCAAGATGGATTAAAGATGTAAATGCAAGACCTCAAACTATAAGCAGTGGCTCACACCTGTAATCCCAGCACTTTGGGAGGCTGAGGCGGGAGGATCACAAGGTCAAGAGATCGAGATCATCCTGGCCAACATGGTGAAACCCCTTCTCTACTAAAAATACAAAAATTAGCTGGGCATGGTGGCACGCACCTGTAGTCCCAGCTACTTGGGAGGCTGAGGCAGGAGAATCACTTAAACCTGGGAGGCGGAGGTTGCAGTGAGCCCAGATTGTGCCACTGCACTCTAGCCTGGCAACAGAGTGAGACTCTGCCTCAGAAAAAAAAAAATTCTAGAAGAAAACCCAAGAAACACCATTCTGGATATTGGCCTCAGGAATTTATGACTAAGTCCTCAAAACCAATTGCAACAGAACCAAAAAGCAACGAGCGGGATTTATTTAAACTAAAGAGTTTTACCCAGCAAAGAAGCTATCAACAGAGTAAACAGACAGCCTCTAGAATCTAAAAAAATTTGCAAACTGGCATCTGAACAATTGAACAATGAAAAACAAATAACCCCATTTTAAAAATGAGCAAAAGGCATCATCAGACACTTTTCAAAAGAAGACATACAAATGACCAACAAATATATGAAAAACCGCTCCACAGCACTAATCATTAGGGAAATATAAATCAAAACCTCAATGAATACCGTCTCACACCAGTCAGAATGTCTACTCCTAAAACGTCTAAAAACAACAGATGCTTGCAAAGCTGCACAGAAATGGGAATGCTTAGATGCTGTTGGTGGAAAGATAAATTAGTTCAGTCACTGTGAAAAGCAGTTTGGAGATTTCTCAAAGAACTTAAAACAGAACTAGCATCCAACCCAGCAATTCCCTTACAAGGTATATATCCAAAAGAAAACAAATCTATCAAAAAGACACATACACTTACATGTTCATTGCAGCACTATTTGCAGTAGCAAAGACATGGAATCAATCTAGATGCCCATCAACAGTAGATTGTAAAGAAAACGTGGTACATCAAATTTACATATACACCATGGAATACTATGCAGCCACGAAAAAGAATGAAATCATGTTCTTTGCAGCAACACAGATGCCACTGGAGGCCGTTATCCTAAGACAATTAATGCAGAAACAGAAAATCAAATGTGGTAGCATGTTCTCACTTATAAGCAGAAGCTAAACAAGTACTCATGGGTACAAAGTTAGCAACACTAGAAACTGGGGACTACTACAGTGGGGAGGTGGGGGAGTTGGGGGAAGGGTTGAAGAACTAAGTATTGGGTGCTATGCTTAGTACCTGGGTAATGGAATCATTTGTACCCCAGCCTCTGCATCATGTAGTATACCCAGGTAGGAAACCTGCACAGGTAGCCCCAGAAGCTAAAATAAAAGTTGAAAAACTAAAAGAAAGTAACATATGAATGCAAAAAGAAATGTTTTCAGATTATGTTCCGGGATCAGTACACAATCAATCTGATCTGGCATTCTTTCTGGATCTACAGTATTTCTTGATATTTAGGATGACAATCCAGCAAGGTCAGAATATTTAAAACCAAATTAAATTGTACACAATGTGCTGATATTGCTAAATACATACTAAGGCATTAAATAAGGCAACAGATTTTAGAAAAACTTATAATAGTAATTAGTAACATTTGAAATTTGTGTAATGCTTTGTTTAAAAAAAACATTTTAAAATGTCATTTGAATCAGGTGACATTATTCGATTTTGGGGAATGAGAAAACTAAGGTATGTTCTTCTCAAATCAGCGACAGAGCCCTCATCTTCTGGCATAAAGTTCAGGGTCTTCAGACTTCAACCAGCTGTAACGTCTTAAAGAAGGCATTCCTGGTTAATGGCATTAACTCAGAAAATGTGTGACTTCCATTCTCTATCGATTATAGTTAGTGGTTATCTATTGCGCTAGATGGAAGATGCAGTCAAATATAGATTCGGAGTAAAAGTTGATTCCCGGGGTCTGCCTATTTGAGGGTCTTGGATGATACCCTTGACTTTTGTCTCTTGTACAGCCAAGATCCTCATGCCTCCAAAAGCTGTATAATGACAGGGGAGCTCAAGCTAAATATAGCCCCTGGGATGGTATTGAGTAGTGCTGACTATCCAGTGAAGAATCCTGTAATCTTTAGGGAAGCATCATTTGTTCTCCCTGGACACATATTCAAGTACCACTGGTCTTAGTGCCCCATAAGCCCATATAGTTCAATATTCTTCTTTGTCCTGAGAACAAGAAGATGGCCCATGGTTCTCAACAAATGGCTTAAAGCAGGAATAAAACCAAAGAGGAATCAAAATCATTCAGCATCTGATATTGCCCCCAAATTTCTAATCCTTAGGCATCTAAGAACAGCTGTTGTTCACTATAAATAAACTGGTGATACCTCACCCGCCTCATGCTAGCGCCTGGACATTCAATCCTAGGGATATCAGACAGGCAAAGCTCAGCCAAAATCTTGAGCTTTCATGGATTAAATGTCTCTGCATGGGATCCTGGAGAAGCTGGGTAGAACTCTGGATAGGTAGCCCAGATTTAGGGCAGCCTACCAGGAATTACTGGCTTTAAAGGAAGAGAGCATTTCTGTGGCTGCTCAAATGGATATTCTGTACCAGCAACCTAAAGGGAAAGAACACTTGAATTTCAAATAGCAGGAAAAGCAAGGAACTAGCAAAGCATCCTAGGAAGCAGAGTCAATGAAAGAGTCCCAGGACAGATGACAGTGAATGTAAACCACTTGATGACTACTTGCCTTCCAAATGAAAGTTCCTCTGGAAGCTATAGCAATAACGAAGCCACTAAGAAGTCAAGTATATACCACTTGCAAACAACAAAAATGTTTCTAAAAGTCTGGAATGTTTTCAACCTGAAAAAGTTGAGGAGGTGAGTTCCACAGATAACTGTAGAGAGAAAAAAGCTCCATTTTTCTTCTTATCAGTGTCACTCTGAATTACTGGAACAACCTTAGTGGTTCCACTTGCTAAACTGTGTATCTGGCTAATACTCTGTGGTTTTAGGGCTGACGTGGAGAATCTCAACAGTCAGAATGAAGCTGAGCTCCGGCGCCAGTTTGAGGAGCGACAGCAGGAGACGGAGCATGTTTATGAGCTCTTGGAAAATAAGATCCAGCTTCTGCAGGAGGTGAGGAGGAATTCCCAAAGTCCATAACTGGAGGTACTCTTTTATTAATACTTCTTTTCCTACTGCCCTGCCTTCTGGCATTCACCTTTTCCGTTTCTACTTTCCTTCCCAAATTCACCCGTGTTCCTGGATCTTAGGGCTTCTAACCTAGGTAAAACCTTGCAGCCTCTCCGTTTTTGTTCTTTTTCCAGGAATCCAGGCTAGCAAAGAAGGAAGCTGCGCGGATGGCAGCTCTGGTGGAAGCAGAGAAGGAGTGTAACCTGGAGCTCTCAGAGAAACTGAAGGGAGTCACCAAAAACTGGGAAGACGTACCAGGAGACCCGGTCCACCCCGACCGATACATGGAGGCCCTGGCCCAGAGGAACAAGTAGGTGCCTTCAGTGTTCTTTTTGTGGCTTGTCTTTTGCCCGTTTTCAAGGCAGACGGCAGCTGCACTGTTCCCTTGCAGGGACTGGCAGTGGGGGCTTCATTATTTCTAAGACTTTCTGGGCTCACAACCAAAGATGTTCTTTTCAGGATTGAGCTTTCAATGGTATCCATTAAGAAAACTCACTTCTTGGATTCAGTGGGCAAATAGTGGCAAGCAAGAGACGTGGATCCACTTATTCAGCAAACATTTACTGGGCACATCACATGCCAGATACCAGGCTAAGCACTTCAGTTACAGAAACAAAAGACCTCGTTCTCTCACCAAGAAATGTGGTACATGGTTTTAATAAGTTTCCTGATAGAAGAGCATGGGGTGCTCTGGGGAAATACTGGAGGGTCATCCATTCCACATTAAAAGAGCAAGGTGTCTGCTATGGTCTGAATGTTTTCTGTCCCTTCTCCGCCCTCCCCCCTCCTCCACCACCCCAGTTCATATGTTGAAATCTTAACCCTTAAGGTGAGGGCATTATGAGGTGGAGCCATTAGGAGGTGATTAAATGATAGAGACTGAGATGGAACCCTCATAAATGGGATTAATACCCTTGTAAAGAGACTCCAGGGAGCCCCTTCTACTGTGTGAGGATATAGTGGGCGTGAACCCTTAGGAGCCAGATTGTGGCTCTTCACCAGACACTGAATCTGTCACTGCTTTGATATAGGACTTCCCCACCTCCAGAACGGTGAAAAATAAATTTTTGTTGTTTATAAGTGTTACAAGTAAAATTTTGATGCCTCAAAAGAAATAGCACTTGAAGATAAATCCTCTCAGCAAGGCAGTTGACTTCTGTAGAAGGGTGCGCCTCATGGATGGAGCAATGGTGAATGCACCCCTGGGCAAGGGAGGAAGAGGGGTCTTTTTCCTGATGGAGGTCACACCTACTGCTGTGTCATTCCCCTATTGGCTAGGGTTAGACTGCACAGGCTAGACTAATCCCAACTGGCTATTTTAAAGAGATCAGGGGTACAAGCTGGAGTTAGCTGGGTGGGTAGTTTGGTGGGAAGGACAGTTAAGGGCAGGTCAGAGCAGGTACCCAGTGGTGACCTAGGTCAAAGCAGGTGACCAGAGCAGATGAGTGGAGGAAGTGACCAGGATAGGTCACTAGGATGAGTCAAGACAGAACAGGGGACTGGGGGAACAGATGTGAACTACTGATTAGAATTGGTGGAGAAGGCTATTTACTGAAACTGCAAGGAAGTTAAACTTTAAAAGGGAGGACAAAGAACTGAACATACTGACAGATGATTCGTTGAAGAGAAATTGAGGACTCATTGTATCCAACATAAGCCACCCAGTTTGTGGCGTTTTGCTGTAACAGCCCAGACTAAGATAACGCCATTGAAGGTTTCCTAGAGGAAGTAAAATCTGAGCTGAGCTTTGAAGGATGAATAGGAGTTAGGATAAATAGATAGAAAGTGGATAGGGAAAGGAAAGATTCTATGCAGAAGGAGAAACTATGGAGGGAAGACACAGGGAAAGGAATATTTCAAGAACTTTAAATAATTATACATAACTGGAGCAAGTGGAAGACAAGTAAGAGGTGAGTTGTTTTGGGAATAGGGGTCTGATTGTGCTAGCTTTGTACACCGTTAAAGGAACTTGGACTTTGTCCTGAAGGTAACAGGGCAGTTGTTGAAGTCACCACTAGCTACTGTCTGGGTTACTGCAGAAACCTTCTAGAAGTCCTCCCTACTTCAAGTCCTGCTCCTCTCATTGTCTCAACCTAATAATTCAGAGCAGTTCTGAAACAGATAATTCAACAACAACAAGTTGGCAAATAATTCAGTCTCTTAGGTGCATAAGACTATGGTGGCATAAGAAGCTTTAAGGAGCTTTTAACTCAATAGGCAAAAACCACATGTGCACACTGTGACCAGTGTGATCTTTCCAAGACATTAATTTAACTGCACCATCGCAGAACCATTTAAGAAGCTTACCAATACCTTTAGGAGTTGAGATCCATTCTCCTCATGTGGCCATCAGAGCCTTTTATGATGTGACCTCTGCTTTCTCCCACACTCCTCAGCCACCATCACTCCTGCACACTTCATTCAGGCCAGGCTGGTAATAATAACAATGGCTAAGCTTTGTTGAGCACCTCCTACTATCCAGCTGAGTACTTTATGTTCTTGTTCAACAACCCCATGAGATATGAATTATTATATTTTATTAATGAAAACACTGGCATTTGGAGAGTTGTGTCACACGGTTTCAGGGATTGCTGGCATCCAAACCCTGACTCCGTACTGCCTCCGGAAGCATAGGAAGCTATGGCAAGTCACCAGAATTTTGCTCATGCTTTTCCTTCTGTGGGAAACATCTGCCAACTTTTTCCCTTCTAGTGAACCTCACTAAGGCATCAGTTGTCATTTCTTTGAAGGCTTTGTGATACCAGAATGAAGTTTCTGTATTGTTTCTTTGCTTTATGTATCTATATACATATTGTACAATTATCAGTATGGTGTTATATTTGCTTTCAGGTTTCCCCTACTAGATTCCCCAAGACTGTCTCATATTTGAACTCCAATAAAAAAAACTAAACTAAAAAAACAAAACCCCATGAGAGAATTTCACATGGAGTCCACATTTGTCCTTCTCATCATCATTGCAGTTTACATTTGGATCATGTTTTTAAGGTTTTTTGTTTGTTTGTTTGTTTTCGGTTTTATTTTTGAGATGGAGTCTCGCCCTGTTGTCCAGGGTGGAGTGCAGTGGCACGATCTCAGCTCACTGCAACCTCTGCCTCCTGGGTTCAAGCAATTCTCCTGCCTCAGCCTCCCCGAGTAGCTGGGATTACAGGTGCGCGCCACCACACCCATCTACTTTTGTATTTTTAGTAGAGATGAGTTTTCACTATGTTGGTCAGGATGGTCTTAAACTCCTGACCTCAGATGATCTGCCCACCTACACTTCCCAAAATGCGGAGATTACAGGCATGAGCCACCACGCCCGGCCCAGTGTTTTTAAGTTTTTTAAGTTATTTCTGCTGGGTGTAGTGGCTCACATCTGTAATCCCAGCACTTTGGGAGGCAAGGCAGGGGGATCATGAGGTCAAGAGATCGAGATCATCCTGGCCAACATGGTGAAACCCCTTCTCTACTAAAAATACAAAAATTAGCTGGGCATGGTGGCATGCGCCCGTAGTTCCAGCTATCAGGAGGCTGAGGCAGGAGAATCATCTGAACCCGGGGGCGGAGGTTGCGATGAACCAAGACGTGCCACTGCACTCCAGCATGGCTACAGAGTGAGACTCCATCTCAAAAAAAAAAAAAAGTTGTTTCTTATTCCCAAATGTTAGTTGATCCTCACACTCTAAATGCATTTATAATTGGTTTATAAAATTCTTACTTGACTTTCTGGTGCCCCTCACCTTTCTGCCAAGCTATTTTCTCCCAAGGTGCTATCATTTTCTGATACACTTGTACAGAAACAGTAATCACAACTGGAAATATTTCATCTAGTACCCAGCACATTTTCAAGGACCTGGACAGAACCTTACTCTAATATATACAAACAGAGAATATGCCTAGCACATAGATGATCAATAACTTTATTTGAACCCATGGTTTGTATACTTCAGCACAGTATTTTATAACTTAACCCGAGTCTGAATTTTCAGTCTCTTCTCCAGCCATTGACTCTTCCCAAATTGTACACTGGGTCTTCATGCCTTAATTCCTTTGTTCAATCTCTTCCTTCTGAGCCTGGAAAACCACCTATGTCTTTGCTGTTGTGCATAGTGTGCAGTGAACATTTGCGTGTATATATCTTCATGGCAGAATGATTTATATTCCTCTCGATATATACCCAGAAATGGGATTGCTGGGTTGAGTGGTAGTTCTGCTTTTTATTCTTTGAGGAATTGCCATACTGCTTTCTACAATCGTTGAACTAATTTACACTCCCCCTCAACAGTGTCTAATGTTTCCTTTTCTCTGCAACCTCACCAGCGTCTTATTTTTTGACTTTTTAACCACAGCCATTCTGGCTGGTGTGAGATGGTATCTCATTGCAGTTTTGATTGCGTTTCTCTAGTGATCAGTGTTATTGAGCTTTTTATCATATGCTTGCTGGCTGCATGTATGTCTTTTTAAGTGTCTGTGTTCTTTGCTCACTTTTTAATGGGGTTGTTTTTCTCTTGTAAATTTGTTTACATTTCTTATAGACGCTGAATATTAGACCTTTGTCCAATGCACAGTTTTCAAATATTTTCTCCCATTCTGTAGGCTGTCTGTTTACTCTGAAACCACACAATCTTTAAAATCTCTTCTCCTGAGCATCGTTACACTCCTTCAAGTCAAATGAATCATTTATTTATCTTTCTTCCTATAGCTCTATGCAGCACTCAGCATAGTATATGGTGCCTCTATTCTGGTAGCAATTATTATATTCTATTACCATTATTTGCTTATATACAATCACGCATCACTTAACTACAGGGATATGTTCTGAGAAATGCATCTTTAGGCAATCCATTCTAAATCGTGTGCCCATCACAGAGTATGCTTACACAAACCTTGATGGAATGGCCTACTGCACACCTAGGCTTTATGGTGTAGCTTATGGCCTCTAGGCTCAAACCTGTACAGCATATTACTGTACTGAATATGGTAGGTAACTGTAACACAATGGTGACCATTTGTGAATCTAAACATAGAAAAGATACAGTAAAAATACAGTATAAAAGATAACAAACAGTACACCTGTTTAGGGGACTGACCAGAATTGGAACTTGCAGGACTCGAAGGTGCTCTGGGTGACTCAGTGAGTGAGTCGTGAATCGAATGAATATGAAGGCCTAAAACATATTTGATAGTCATACAAAAATATTTTCCTTATATCCTTATTCTAGAAAAGGTTATTACGTTTTTAAATTTTTATTTATTTTTTTCCTTTCTAAACTTTTTTGTTAAAAACTAAAACACAAACATACACATTAGCCTAGGCCTACGCAGAGTCAGGATCATCAGTATCACTGCCTGCCACCTTTAAATCTTGTCCCCCCGGAAGGTCTTCAGGGACAATAACACACAAGGAGCTGTCATCTCCTATGATAACAATGCCTTCTTCTGAAATAGCCCCTGAAGGAACTGCTTGAGGCTACTTTACAGTTAATTTCTTTTAATAAGTAGAAAGAGTACACAGTAAAAGTATAGCATAGTAAATACATAAACCAGTAACACTTATTATCAAGTATTACGTACTACACATATATTGTGTATAGTTACATTTTTATACAATTGTCAGTGCAGTAGGTTTGCCTGCACCTGTAATGCCACAAACAAGTGAGAAATGCATTGCACTATAATGTTACTGCAGCTAAGGCTTTACGGGGTGATAGGAATTTTTCAGCTCCAGTATATCTTATCGGACCACCGTCATTCACGCAGTATGATGACATCAGGTTGACAGAGACATTATGTGGTACGTGACTGTAGCCGTGTGTCTCCTTACTCTTCAAATCACTAGCACAAGTGCTGGAGGAATCCAAATTTTTGCAAAACAGAGATTGTACTTTTCCAACTTCATATTCCCAGTACTTGATAGAGTGCATTGAGTACACAAAATGGTTATCCAAGAACCATTTCTTGAATGGAACAGCCACCCCCTCACCACCAAAAAATTCTAGGCCCTTTTTACTAGAGTTAAATACCTGTGATCTATAGATCCATGGATGAGCTTCAGGAGGTACTTGAACCTGGTGAAAATGCAAGCAAAAAAGTTGTCTGTGTGGCCGGGCGTGGTGGCTCACGCCTATAATCCCAGCACTTTGGGAGGCCAAGGTGGGCGGATCACGAGGTTAAGAGATCGAGACCATCCTGGTCAACATGGTGAAACCTCATCTCTACTAAAAATACAAAAATTAGCTGGGCGTGGTGGCACGCGCCTGTAGTCCCAGCTACTTGGGAGGCTGAGGCAGAAGAGTTGCTTGAACCCACGAGGCGGAGGTTGTGGTGAGCCGAGATCGCGCCATTGCATTCCAGCCTGGATAACAAGAGCGAAACTCCATCTCAAAAAAAAAAAAAAAAAAGTTGTCTGTGTATATATTTGGTGCAGAAAATACATGGTTTTCTAAAGAAATGCATCAAAAGGTTCAACGATCCGAAAGGTTAAAAGCCTGCTGTATTAGACCATGCCATCTTTGGGATGGGCTGAGAAATAAGGTAATAATAGTATCATGATCAAAATTATTGTCTTTACTTTTCCTTTGCTTCAGGAGAATCGAAGAACTGAATCAGAGCCTGGCTGCCCAGGAGAAGCTTGTAGAACAGCTGTCTCAGGAGAAGCAGCAACTGCTACATCTGTTGGAGGGACCAGCTGGCGTGGAAGTGCAGGTAAGCTTTGCTCAGTATATCCAGATGCACTCGCTTCATGCTTTCATATGGCCTGTTTTTTAATATCTAATTGTGTTTGTTATCTGTCGCTGTGTAACAGATTACTACAAACTTCGCAGTTTAAAACGCTGTATATTTGTTATCTCACAGTTTCTATGAGTCTAGAGTCCAGATATGGCTTAGCTGGGATCTCTGTTTGGAGTCTCGTAAGTGTGAAATCCAGGTGTAGACTGGGCTTTTTTCTCATCTGGAGGCATACCTAGAGAAGGATTGGCTTCTAAGTTCCCTCAGGCTGTTGGAAGGATTTATTGCTGTGTGGCTGTTTCCTTCCTCATAGCCAGCAGCAGAAAGAGTCTGTTACTTTTCTCACTTCTAGACCCTCTTTTAAGGGACTCATTAGGTCAGGCCCACCAGCATAATATCCCTTTGGGTTAACTTAAAATCAACTGATTAGAAACCTTAATTACATCTATATGACCTTTTCACTTTTGCCATATAACAGCGTAACTATGCAGTGACATTCCATCACCTTTGCCATAGTGGTTAGAAGTTACAGGTTCTGCCCATCCTCAAGAAGTGAAGACTACACAAAGATGTGACGGCTAGTGGGTGGGAATTACAGGGACCACCTAGAATTTGCCAGACACATCAAGTAATTTATAATTATATAGAACATATACTTTTTTTTTTTTTTTAGACAGAGTCTCACTCTATTGCCCAGGCTGGAGTGCAGCGGTGTGATCTCAGCTCACTGCAACCTCTGCCTCCCAGGTTCAAGTAATTCTCCTGCTTCAGCCTCCTGAATAGCTGGATTACGGGCGTGTGCCACCACACCTGGCTAATTTTTGTATTTTTAGTAGAGACAGGGTTTCACTATGTTGGCCAGGCTGGCCTCAAACTCCTGACCTCAGGTGATCCACACACCTCGGTCTCCCGAAGTGCTGGGATTACAGGCATGAGCCACCGTGCCTGGCCATAATGTGGTTTTAATATTGAAAAAGAGAACTCACTGTGGTAAAAATAATCGCATTGATTTTCTGGGAAGCTACCTCAAAGGGAACTCCTCTCCTCCATTCAACTTTTAGTTTACTAAAAGGATATTTTCTAAAAGAACTTTAGAATATACCTGCACCCAAACAATATAAGCAATTACGCGGTATCCTTATCTCCTTGCACTGGTCTTAGACTATGGATAAGACAAAATGTGGGTTTCACATATGGAAAGGTTGGGGTCAAGATAAAAGAGCAATGATAAGAATTAGTTTAAAACATTGCTTCCCAACCTTTTCCATTTCATGGCACATATATAAACAATAATATTTGTAAAGTATAGAGGTAAATGGATGAAGCTTCTCACTTGGAGGTGGCCAATTTAGGTGCTTAGGCCACTACGAAGCCAGAAAAAAAATCACTGCTTGGCCACAATTACAAACTTCTTGGCCTGCAGCTCCACTTTGGCTGGAAAGCTCTGGTTAACAAACTCAAGAAATGATGTGTGTGCGTATAATTTTACAAGTCTGAATACAAATTGAAGCTCATAGGCTTTTTGCCAGATACATGTTGAAATATATGGAAATTTTCTTAAGGGAATCTTGAAAATATTTGGTAATACATTTTAATCAGGAAAAGCTCAACCAAGAAGAAGAATCGAATTTCTATCCTGATTATTTATTAGCTCTATAACTATGGATCTGTCACTTCTCAGCTTCCATATACATAAAATGGGAAGATAAGCTCAGATAATCTCTATAGTTTCCTATAATGCTAACATTCTCTTTTTATCTTTTTTCAAAATTTTGTTTCATTTTATTTTAGTTCAGAATTTACAGGAGTATAATTTCTTACAAAATGTTCACCTCCTGAAATGAAATCACTTTTTTTTTGCTGATTTTGTATTTACAAGTACATAAGTAGTAAAATATTTTGTACATATACTTACTTGCATCATCTTTGGTAAGCACTGAAATTAATATATGTAGTTCAGTGTTTGCAATGCTAATTAAGGAATTGGTTTGGTATCAGTTTTCAAAACAGCGTTAAAGAACCAAAACATTATAATTGCAAAGAGACTAAATTATTTATATTCTATTCCAAAAGGATGCTTAGAACAAGAATAAGTACAGCATCCAGGGGATAATATTGCATGACCGTCGGGCAGAAGAAACGCATCAAATCACATCAACTGTACTAAATCGATATGCTTTTTTAACATTGCCTAATAAAAATTAGGTTACTGTTACTGTTATCACCCAATACTTTGTACATTTAGAAACCTGATACCTTGTGTCATTCATTCTATAAGACAGTGTTTCCCAACCTTTTTCATAGAAAATTCATTTTCATAGGAAATGAACATACATCTATGGTATTCTGAAATAAGTGACCATGGCTGCTCGTGGTTTGTGGTGATTGCATGTGGCCACCTCAGGACCCGTGCACCACCCTGAGAGCTGAGGGCATCAGCATCTTCACACAATGGGGGAGCACTTTGAGGTACACTGTGCTGGAATACCTAAATTGGAAAGCTCTGCCACAGGAGCCTCTGATAGTTGGTCCTCTCAAGTGTGGAGAATAGAAAGCCTCCCATAGCGTATTTCCTTGGTTTCTCCCTTTAGGTCTATGTCTTATGGAAAAAAAAATTGGGCCCCAAGGATTGGTAGTATCTTTCCTCAATTTACAAAGTAGTTTAATTCATGGAAAAATTTAACATACATTAACATCATTTGCTATATATATAGCAGAATTAAGTTCTAGGTTCAGATGACTGTAAACAGTTTTATCGTCACTCAGGGGAACATTCAAATTTTAAGTCATTTGGAATTTGGGACAATACTTTGTCCTGTAGCATCCCTTGTCTCACTCATCATTGTGACGACAACAAAAACAGGAAACACACTCACATATTTTCAAAATGTTCTCTAGGAGATGAAACAGTTGCTCCGTGAGAACCACTGATATAGGGGATCCTAGGCTTTCAAAGGTTTAGGGTCCAGGGAAAGACTGGTATGTAAACAACTAAAATATAGCGTGATAGATGAAGAGACAGAAATACACACGTGCTGCTAAAGGACCCCTCGCTGAAAGGGATTATCTCTAAGGAGGAGCTCACCTGGAGGTCACCCTTCTGCTGGGCCTTAAAGACTGAATGTACCAGGCAGAAAATAGGAAAAGGTCATTCTTAGACAGGGGGAGCAACATATACAGTGATGTGGGACACAGTTAAGGAATTGGGAATAATCAACGTTATCAAAAGTAAGTGTTGGAGAATGATCAAATATATAGCTGGAAAGTCCCATAAATGTTGAGCTAAGGACTTCATGTTCTAGGCACCAGAAAGAAAAGCAAGGGAAATAAAAGCATATGATTCGCATTTGGAAAGGCAATCCTAGTTATTGTGGAGACTGAGGATTGCTTAAAGAGCAGATAATTGATGTCACCTCTTGAGAGAGCAAATCATAATCTGACACAGCTATTAACCGCTTTGTCACGTCCATTCTTTGAATTGGCTAGGGGGAAGAATATTCTAAAACCAATTACAAAGCACTGTCTTTCCCCTCGCATAGGTAATGTATGGTGAACCTTGCTATGTGTGATACCTGGAGCCTACGTTGTGGGTGTTATCCTTGTCTGCTAACAGTATACTTCCGCTGTAACGGTTAAAGTTCCTCCGTATTCTACTCCAACCTTTGTCTGCCATGCTGTCACCACAGAAGAAAGACCCTTATAATGTGGAAGGCAAAAGTTCAATTTCTAAGCTCTGGGCCTGTTTTTCAGAGGCTAAAGAATCCCCCTCATCTCCAGCAAAATCCCTGGAATCCCTTGCCAATTCAGCTGGAGGATGGAGGAGATTGAGTTCTAAAGATCTATTTAGATCTAAAGATCCTTTAATTCCACCTACCCTTCACAGTTGACAATACCACAAACAGTTGGGCTTTAGGAGAAAGAAGAGCTCATAGATCTTGCACTTCTAGGTCTGAATTGTCCAAGTGAAGAACATTCATGTACCCCACCTCCTATAGGTAAGTATTTCTCACGTGATCTCAGTATGAAAGTCTGGAGTATAACGAGTATAATATACTCACGATAATATCTGAGTACAGGAAATTCACTTCAGAGTCTTCAATCCTTCAAGTAAGACAGACACTTTGACAAAGATTATTTTATTTAATTGATCTTAGTCTTCCTAGCTGTTTTCCTTTTCCATTCTACGAAAACATTCTATAACATTCATTTTAGTGGGAGTGAACTTGCACGGTATTTCTGAACTTCTATAATTCTTACAAAACAAAAAAGTACCACTAAGTAGGCATGCCACTGATTGACATCATTCTATATCTCCTTCCAATCCTTCTTGATATCCATTCAGATCAATAGTATGCTGTGATCAGAGTGTTGAGGAACGTTTTGATGTGAGGCTGTGACATCTCGTCCACATCTTTTTCACTAGGGAGTCAGAAAATCTAATAAAGTTGACAAAGCATTTTTCTCTTCTTCAGTAAAGGTGTGTACAGAGTTGCAGGGAAAAGCTACCAATTGTTTCAGTTCTACAAAATGGTGGAAGCTTCATCTCAATGAAGCTTCTAAATGAAACCAGACCCGGAGGGTGTGAAGGCAGAAAAAATGATGCCCTTGCAAAGGGAGGTCTGGAGGAATTCTTGTTTTGTTTCTTGCCTTTTTTCTCTATCTGCATTTCTCCTTCAGCATAAGATAAGCAAAATTTATTAACATGTAATCTCACTGTGGTTGGCTTATAAAATGAAACAGGATAACACAATTAGGGAGAGGCCCACATTAAGTAAGCGAGACCTTCCCACTCACACAAATTAGCACAGTCAAGCTGTTGCATTTATGCCTTGTTTGGAACTTAATGTAAATAGCACTGCATGCAGTGAGGCATATTTCCTAGAATAGCAAACATTCCTGCGTTACCATGGAGAAATCTGACTTGGAGGTTAAGGCAAGAATGTGCTCTAAATGTTCAAGGCAGAGACTGAAAACCTTGCAGGGATTAGTAGCTTACACAGCTCCAAACAACTTCATATGAAGAGATTTTTTTTTAGAGTAGCTTTTCAGTATCCCCCTTCTTTCGCTGATGAATGTTGAAGCTGGAGACTCATTTACAAATCCCTGTTCAACATTATCTCCTAGACAACCTTCATTAATAATATGTCTCTGAAGCAGGCCTTATCAGCTAAAACAATCATTGCTGTAATCCTTTTGAGCAGAAAACAAGTGGAAAAATAGGTAGATGCTTTACAACTTAATCAAAAATATTTATTGAGCACTTATTATGCACAAGGTACTGTTAGGTGAAGGAAGAAGAACACGAAGATGTATAAGATTTTGTCTCTGTCTTCTAGAGATTACAGTAGGAGAAAGTCACTGATGGAAAAAAAAATACAAGGTAGTACAGAAAGGAAAAATCATCACGGACTGGGGTCAGAAGCAAAGATTTTGGTCTCTGAGAGTAGGATTTTACTAAGTAGAGATGAAAAGGAAAAGCATTACTGTATTCATTCATTCAATGATTATTTATTGAGATCTAGAAAGACACAGTTGCAAATACTTCAGAAGCAGTCTTAATCCACTCAGGCGCTGTAACGAACCATAGACTGAGTGGCTTATAAACCACAGAAATTCATTTCTCACAGTTCTGGAGGCCGGGAAGTCCAAAATCAAGGCACTAGCATTTTTAGTGTCTGGCCAGAGCCCACTTTCTGGTTTATGGATTTCCTGCTGTGTCTTCACATGGTGGAAGGGGCTAGCTAGCTCTCTGAGGTCTCTTTTCCTAAGGATACTAATCTCTCCCAAAGCCCCCACCTCCTAATACCGTTATGTTGGGGTTAGGATTTCAACATATGAATTTGGAGAGGAACACAAACATTCAAACCATAGCAGATACCAAGATGAGAAAGTTGTGGTTCCTTTTCTTAAGTAGCTTGCCAGTTAATGGGGATGAGGCAGTATGGAGAAATGGCATACGAAGTACTATAGGTACAAAACGTATTTTGGAAGCTGGAAGAAGAGAAAGATATATTTTGGTGGTACTCAGGAAGGCAGCTTGGAGGCAATACTTGAAGGGTGGATAGGATTTTGACAGGTGGAGGCGGTAGTGGTAGAAAATAATATTCCACGTGTATAAAATATGGAGGTGGGAAAGTTCAGGGTAGAAAAGCTGTAGCAGGAATAGAATATATATAAGGGGACAGAAAAAAAGAGTGGAGCTAGGTTCAGAGAACGTTAAGAGGCAGGCAAAGAAGTTTATGATTAATGAGTAAGTCATTGGGTCTCCGGGTTTCTTTGAGGGAGAGTGATATCTGAGCTCTGTTTTAGAAAGATTAATCTGAAAGGAGGATAAAGTAGAGGGCAAAGAATTTGAGGGGACTCATTATTTTGGAACTCTATTACTTAAGATATGAAGTCATTAGAGGGTAAGGAAGGATGAAAGTGTTGTGCTGAGACAGAAAAGCAAAATAAAATTTTAACATATAATAGTTCATCTTCTGATTCATGCATTCTAGTCAATGACTACTGAGTGCCCACCGTGGCTAGGCAATGGTGCTGTTAGGTGCTAAAGAATATTCTTCTAATGGAGGAGACACATAAATAACCAAATGTTCAAACAAATATATAACTTCGAATTGTGATAAGGACATTGAAGAAAGCAAACAGCAGGTATTGGTAGACTTTTTTGTATAGGGCCAGATAGTAAATAACTTAAGCTTTGCAGGCAGTAAAATTTCTGCCATTGTTGCCTAAAAACAGCCATACACAACACATAGCAATGAACATGGCTGTATTCCAATAAAACTCCATTTGCAAAAACAGATGGTGCTGATTTGGTCCACAGTCCATAGTTTGCTGACTGTATTAGGAAAAAAGGGAGGCACTTTAGACAAGGCAGAGAAAACAATGAGGAGGTCGGTCTTTCCTATGGTAATTTTTTTTTATTATACTTCAAGTTCTGGAATACATTTGCAGAACATGCAGGTTGGTGGTTTGCTGCCCCATCAACTAGTCATCTACATTAGGTATTTCTCCTAATGTTATCCCTCTTGCCTCCCAGCCCCCGACAGGCCCCAGTGATGTTCTCCTCCCTGTGTCCATATGTTCTCATTGGTCAACTCCCACTTATGAGTGAGAATATCATGCAGTATCCAAAACAGATATATAGACCAATGGAACAGAACAGAGGCCTCAGAAATAACACCACACATCTACAACCATCTGATCTTTGACAAACCTGGCAAAAACAAGCAACGGGGAAAGGATTCCCTATTTAATAAATGATTTTGGGAAAACTGGCTAGCCATATGCAGAAAACTGAAACTGGACCCCTTCCTTACACTTTATACAAAAATTAACTCAAGATGGATTAAAGATTTAAATGTAAGACTTAAAACCATAAAAACCCTAGAAGAAAACCTAGGCAATATCATTCAGGACATAGACATGGGCAAAGACTTCATGACTAAAACACCAAAAGCAATTGCAACAAAAGCCAAAATTGACAACTGGGATCTAATTAAACTAAAGAGCTTCTGCACAACAAAGAAACTATTATCGAAGTGAACAGGCAACCTACGGAATGGGAGAAAATTTTTGCAATCTATCCAAGGGGCTAATATCCAGAATCTACAAGAAACTTAAACAAATTTACAAGAAAAAAAAAAACCTTATCAAAAAGTGGGTGAAGGATATGACCAGACACTTTTCAAAAGAAGACATTTAGCTAGCCAACAAACACATGAAAAAAACCTTATCATCACTGGTCATTAGAGAAATCTGAATCAAAACCACAATGAGATACCATCTCATGCCAGTTAGAATGGCAATCATGAAAAAGTCAGGAAATAACAGATGCCGGAGAGCATGTGGAGAAATAGGAATGCTTTCACACTGTTGATGGGAGTGTAAATGAGTTCAACCATTGTGGAAGACAGTGTGGCCATTCCTCAAAGATCTAGAAGTAGAAATACCATTTGACCCAGCAATCCCATTACTGGGTATATACCCAAAGGATTATATATCATTCTACTATAAAGACACATGCACACGTATGTTTATTGCAGCACTGTTCATAATAGCAAAGACTTGGAACCAACCCAAATGCCCATCAATGTTAGACTGGATAAAGAAAATGTGGCACATATACACCATGGAATACTATGCAGCCATAAAAAAGAATGAATTCATGTCCTTTGCAGGGACATGGACGAAGCTAGAAACCATCATTCTCAGCAAAGAAACACAAAAACAGAAATCCTGTGGTAATTTTGAGATGTCTGTGATACATCTACATGCAGATATCAAATAGGTAACCAGCTATGTGACAGTTGCACTCAGAGGAGAATTCTACGATAAAAATATAAATTGGAAGCTACTGGTATAAAGATGGGAAAGGATGAGACGACACCAGAAGAGAAAAAAGAGACATAAAATGGGTCTAGAACTGAGCACCAATGAGCAGCTACTAAAGGTGTGTAGTGGTATGACTCTTAGTTAATAAATCTGAGGTAGGCATCAATTTAAAGTCCCTGCCTTAATCACTATGGTGAGAAATTCAATTTCAGAGGTTTGGTATTTCCTCCTCTCCCTGCTTTCTCAGTTATTTAAAGATCCCCAGGTTTCACCAGGTGCCAGAGCACCAAGGAGACTACTCTGATCATTGATCTACCGCTAATGCACCCCTACCTCAGTAAGCATGGTTTTGCCAACCCTAGAAGCTTGTTCTATTGGAACCTTTTATGGAGCCAGGATCCCGATGAAAAGTCCAGCCTCTCCAAGTCACCCCATTCCTACCCCCCTCTGAGGTCCTGCTGCTTATCCAGGGCACTGACATGGAATAGAGGTGGATACTTGTTACTCTTTGACCTCCAATCTCTTTCCATCTGGATTAAATGTCACTCTCTGCTCTTCACTGACTTCAAAAACTTTTCTCTCTTCTCTTCCCCTATGAGACGTCTGGCTCCATCTTCTCAATGGGCTTAGAATTTCATAAAAGTCTGGAAATGCGCTTGGCTTCAAACGGCCTCTGCTCTTTGCTCTGCAAAAATTCTGGAGTCCAGGGAACGCTAAGGGTTTGACCATCAGATTAGAAAAGAGGGAGGCAGAGATATACAGGTAACAAGACAAATTTACATCCAAACATTTACCCTCTCACCATTTGGCTAGGGAAGAAGTATGAGATGAAGCTGGAAGGGAAGTAGATTCGAATCTTTTTGTAGAGATAATTAAATGTCAAACTAAGGGTTTTGACTTCAACCTACAGGTAGTGGACAATGATGGATCTTTACTGTGAATGTTCTGCAGATAACATACAGGATAATTAGAGTGGTCAGCTTCTAAGGCTGTGTGATACAGTTCGGGTATCAGGTTTCAAGAACCTGAAATGGAAAGTGCAGTGAAAATGTGAAGCAAGGTACGCATGCTCGAGGTGTTCAGAAAAAGGATAGAAAGAAGTTAGTATTTGGCTTGATAGGGAAGGATTCTGGAAAGTAAAGGTACACTCTGATGTTTTCAAATCCATCTAGTTTACAAGTCTACCCAGTTACACGCAGTCACGTTAGGAACCGTTATGCCTCACCCTATCTATCCTGCTAATTTCTCTCTAGATTTTGACGTCAACCATCCCTGTCATTCTTGAACTCCCCCCCACCTGTGCTTGTGCTTTGTGCAACTGCTCCACTTAGTATTCCACTTAGTTGCCTGTCACCTCAACATGTCCCAAATAAATATCTTCATAATTTTTTGCAAATAGATGCCCCAACTCCTACATTTCTGTTAATTTATGCCATCTTCTACCAGTCTTCCAGACTCCAAACCGTTATTTCCATCTTAAACCCTTTATTTTCTTTCTCTGCATATATACCATCAAGTCCTGCTGTTCATTTCTTCAAGGTGATTCTCATATTTACCACTTTCTTTCCATTTCTAAACCAGACCTTTATTAATTCACACTTGAATAACTGTAGTGTCTTTTTAGCAGGTCTTCCTGTAACCATCCCAGAGTTCTCCTTGAAAGTGCAATCCATCCTGTTGCCTGGGTAATCTTCCTAAAAAAAGGTTTCAATCATGCCATTCTCTGCTTAAGTCCATAACATTATATCCAAATTCTTTTGCCTTTGTCAAAACATTAACCAAATTCTAGTTGGCAAGGCCCTCCACAGCATAGTGTCTGGGTTATAGATGGTTCTTGATACACGTTCTTTGAATGAACAACTGTAGAGGATTCGATGCATGGATGGATAAACCTGGTCACTCAAAAATCCCCAACGTCTCCCTTTACTTACAGGCTAGCGCTGTGTTGAACCCAAGTTCCGTGGCTTTTAAGGATGCTATTTTATTTTGCTGGAGTCCCTTCCTTGGCCTCCATCCTAACATCCATCTCAAGTGCCACTCTTGTCCCTTCAACTATACCAGCCCATACTAACCTCATCTTTTTCTGTACCTACACTAAATTTAAGTCAGTACCATTTCGTTTACCAATAAATTTAAGTCAGTACCATTTCGTTTACCAATCAATTACTTTAACTGTCATGTGTACCTTTTCTCCCCTTTAACTTAACTGAAAGCTCATTGAAGAGAGAAAAAAGATATGAGTTTGCATTCTTGCTCATTGATTGATTTAACAAATACTTTTAAAATTCACTTAACAACCTACGGTATTTAATAACTTGAAAGACTCTAATGTTTTCTATTAGATGGATTTTGCTGAGAAGCATACTACTATAATCTGCAGATGAACTGGAAATCTCCTGGTTTTAAAACAAACATTTCAAAATGTTATGTTGTCAATTAATGCAAAGCATGATTGCTTCTGACTTCTTAAAGATTTCCAGAGAGCTCAGGGAAATCACGCACCTGCCTGTGTGCTACCACGAAGCCTAACTGGCTTTACTTTGACATTCTGGCATTTTAGTTTCTCTGTCAGAGTCACATTTTTCTTTTGGTGCATAGTTTTTAGTAATTAGAACAGCTATTTCCAACGTCATAACTAGGCAGTGAAACCTAATACAACTGGTTTGGGACATGGGGATTTTCCACCTCTCCAATTCTTTTGGAAACTCCCTCTCAGCCCAGAAGTAGGTCTTAGAAACACTACAAGCTTGTTGCTGTACAGGGAGTACAAAAGTGACTATGGTGACTGCAAAATCTAGAGGTCAAAACAGAGACAGTGCAAAGGGCCCAATACCACAGTAATATTTAGAAGTCTTGTTCCAAATGCGGATACAGTTCTCTAAATTCAACGTAGATTTTTTAAAGTAGTTCTTTATTAATGTGTTTTCTGTCTATCTGCAGAACGTCTGATCTTTTGACTGATACAGCTTACGATAGTTCTTGTTCAGTGGTTTTCTAAGTGTGGTTCCCAGATAGCAGCAGCAGCATGATCTGGGAACTTCTCAGGAATGCAAATTCCTGGGCCCCATCCCAGACCTGTTTATTGTGTCAGAAACTCGTTAACAAGCCCTCCAGGTGATTCTGATGCATGCTGAAGTTGGAAAACTGCTGTTTAAATTCAACATAATTCATTGTAGTTTACGAAATTAAAAGCCAGATGTAAGTGCCTTAACTTAGGCCATAAAGCAAGTAAGTGCTTGTAAATGTATTTATCAATCAATATTCAGGGTGAACTGTTTATATGTAAAATTAATAATTTGTTTAATCATAATATGAAACTTATTCTCAAATTTTTCTTTATTATGTGCCTTCACTAAGTTTTAAAAGTAATCATTTTATGCTAAGTCATTACAAAAGCCCTGTGTTTCACCTTAACACATGTCTTGCTTCAGTCATAAGTGTTTGGTGTACACATGCATATAAAATATTTTCCTAGGGTCGGGCACAGTGGAACCCTGGAGGCCAATATTGCAGTGAGCCAAGACTGTGGCACTGCACTCCAGCCTGGGTGACAGAGGGAGACTTCATCTCAAAAAAAAAAAAAAAAAAGCTCATATGGATAGGCTTAAGTTTTTAATTTGCAATTGGGCTTTTTATAGCATTTCTTCTGGGCTGTATTTTATAATATTTTCCTAATTTTAAAAACTGTTCTTAAAGTGGGGGTGACTTTCTACCAAAGAAATCCCTTAGATTAAAATCTTTGGGGCAATACATATTTTTAATTTATTTACTCCTTATAACCTTTTGAATTGAAATACACTAATATGTATACAATCTACAGATCTAAGTACCCTGTTCAATGAGCTTCAACAACTGTACATACTCATGCCATCTTTATCCAAAACAAGATACAGAATATCTTCATCACCTCAGAAAATTTCTTTATGCCCCTCTGCAATCGCTTCTCACCTTGTCTCTCACTGTTCAACCACTTCCAGACTTCTACCACTATAGATCTGTTTTTCCTATAGTCTATTATTAGACTTAAGACGAGATCGGGTGCGTCTAGGGCAGTACAGCCGTAGACCTGTTGTTAGACTTAAAATAAATGGAATCACACAGGTTATACTCGTTTGCATATGGCTTGTTTCACTTAAGATGTTTTCAAGATTCATCCATGTCACCTGTATCTGAGTTCATTCTTTTTGTCGCTAGCTAGTATTGTATTATATTGTATGAATACACCAAAATATGTTTCATCTACCTTTTTTCTTAGTAACCTTTTTTTCTTACCACAAAAGCAGTAAGTACTTACTGTAAGTTATGTAAAGTATGTAATACATAATGTAAAAAATTATAGAAAATAAGGAAAAAAGAAAATAAATACCCATAATTCCACTTTCTAGACATAACCATTACTAATAACTTATGTACCCCCTTTGAACTTTTGTTTATATAAGTTATCTACTTACATATTTATCATATGTAGGATAAAAATTCTTATTTTAGGTTCAAGTTTTACCACTTAGACCCTGATATTAGTATGTTAAATTGGCAGTCCTTAGCTTTAACCATAAAATATTTTCTAAATTAAATAAAATCTAAAATTAATACCTGAATAAACATTCATTGTCCAAAATTCAAATGATACACAGACTACAGAATAAAAAGTAAATGTCCTTGTATAGCCCCACCATAGGTAACCAATTCAACTGCAAACTCCTGACCACAAGATAATAATAAGGACCAAGGAGTGCAGAATTTATTATCACACAATTTTTCTAAGTTTTATTTTTAAATTTTTATTTTCAAGTTTTATTATCTCTATACCAGTGATCTTTTTGCTGGGAATACATTATTTTATAATTCCAAATGCTCATGTAGGAACTAATTCTAGTACAATAGCTTATATCCACTTTGAGATAGTTCTGAACGATTTTCTCTGGAAGTGAACAGAGTGCCATCTTCCAATTTCCTGATTGCCCAGCGGTTTATTCCCATCTGTTTTTGAAAGCCTAGATATGTATAGCTTTCTCAGTATATTGATCTTTACTTACAGCAAACATATTCTTCAATGGCAAATTGCCTTTTCACCATTTGTACTGACCTGCATGTCGACACCAAGCTATCTATATACTGTCATTAAAATTTGGAGACTATCAATCAGATACAAAATCCTTTTGAGGAACAGAGAATAATCCGAAGTATAATTCAGGGTTTGCTCTTGAAGAGCACTTTGTTTCATTCACATTTGCCTAACAGGAAAATGTGGCTTGCATTGACAGTAAAAAATGAACTCTTGATTATACTTAAGACTGGGTACAGCAGAGTAGTGTCTTGGCAGGCAGTCTGAGTTTCCATCAGTCAGGGTAAGTCCAGAAACTCTTTGCCTTTCTATAGATCACCACAGATTCCAAAGCGTGTTGCTTAATTTCTTCCGACTTTGAAGTTCACATACCTAGAAGCAGGCAAAAATGCAGCTGTAGTTTTACTTGAAATGCTTTTATATTCTTGGTTTTCGGGTCAGAATATACAAAGTAGATGAAATTACATATGCAAAATTCTATAGCCTATGATATTAGGCCATTCTTGAATTGCTATTGAGACCAGATAATGTATAAAGAAAAGAGGTTTAATTGGCTCACAGTTCTGCAGGCTTTATAGGAAGCATGGTGCTGGCATCCGCTTGGCTTCTGGGGGAGGCTTCAGGAAGGTTACAATTATGGTGGAAGGTGAAGGGGGAGCAAACAGGTGACATGGCCAGAGCAGGGGTGACATGGGGCCATGGAGGCCCCACAAACTTTTAAATGACCAGATATCAGAAAAACTCACTCACTATTGCAAGGGTAGCACAAACCCATGAGGGATCCACCCCCCTGACCCAAACACCTCCCACCAGGCCCCACCTCCAACACTGGGGATTACAATTCAACATGAAATTTGGTGAGGCCATATATTCAAATCATATCGCCTACTAAGCCCAAAGCTCTGACTGTCCTCTCTTACAATGGAACCACAAGATTTTGCTCTGGTGATTAAGAGAACAATACAATCTTACGTAGGCAGAGCCCCATAATGTTTTAAAATTATTTAAAATATTCCAATTCATATTAAAACAATACTAGGTATTATTTAATAAGCTAAACACAGTTAAAGCATTTCCTCAAAATCATCTCATTTAGTCTTCAGGAAGACGTTTGGGGGGGCTTATTAGGAACTCTCATAGATGGCAGTTGGATATCTTCAAGCTTAGGAGTATGGGCTCTGTCCTGGGGATGAGGTTCAGAAAAACTTAGATGTTGCTGGCCTTAGCTTACAAGGTCAAAATTTAGCATGATTAGAACTGGGAAATGTCCTGCTCTAGGGGACTGCAAGTGATTGCTCAGGTTGTTCCTCTTGTCATGTCTGAATGCCTCTCAAGCCTGGAAGAGAAGTCTTTATTAAAGGAATGGTCGGAGGTAACTGCATTCCACCTAGTCAGAGCTCCAGCTTCCCTCCTCTTTGTGTGCAATCCAAGTTTTAGACCCAAGGGTGGAGGACCTACCACTGTACAGTGCTGAGTAGGACGGGGTTCTCACTGAGGTCAGTGAAGTTCCCAGCTCTTTCTGATACGAGCCGCACTCCCAGAGACTCGAGCCCTTGCCAAAAGTTGTTCAGTGTTTTGCGCTGGTGTCTATCTACCTCCCCTGCCCTAAAGTAATGACTGCCCTCTACCTGAGCGAGAGACTTCAGTGGAGGTCATCTACTCGCGGGTGACCGCATCCTTGAAAAAGCCCGTTTCTCTTCTACTATCTTCAAAATCTTGGTTAACCAGATTCACAGTGTATTTGCCGGACTCTCTCCGGTGACTGCTCGGTGCTCTTTTTTGTCTAAAGTAGGGCAAGTCGCCCAAGGGTGCTAACCTTCTCCCACCCACGTCGAGGGAGAAACACTGGTCTCCTCTTTTTCGAGGTAAGGGTTGCACGGCCCGCTCCGCCCCGCCCGCCTCTCCCGCCACCAAGCTTTCCCCCGTCCGCCTCGCAGCCTCAGGGCCTTAGAACCCAGGCGGGGCGGGGGCGGGGAGACTGGGTGCTGCCGGGGAGGAGGCGACGGCGGCGCGCAGCGGTACCTAGCGGCACTGCCTGGCTGCGCCAGGCGGAGGACGTGGCAATGTACGAGGATGTAGGGGGAGGGGGATTCGGCTTTCTCCTCCCCGCGAGGAGGAGTCTCGGGACATCCTGCAGAGGCGGGAGGATCCACGAGGGGGACTGATGCGCCTTTCAGGTGAGGTCTTAGCAGATGAAAGCGGCTGGCTGTGGTGTGCGCCAGTTCTGATCTCCGCTCCGCATCCGCCGTGAGCCACGTGTGCGACGGGATTTCGGGCGAGGGGCGAGGGGCGAGGGGCGCGCTGGCCACCCCCCGCATGCGCAGAGCCGGGGAGCCCGCCGGCCGGACTACAGCTCCCAGAAGAGGCGTGTGGAGGCCGCAGACGCGGGGCCGCTGGCGCCATCTTGAAATCTGATCCTCCGGCCCCGAGGCTTTGCGTCTGCGCGGGTGGCCGCTGGCGTTCTGGGAGCCCAGTCTGCTAACAGGGGAGGACGTTGAGGACGCGGCGGCTGGCTGGAGAGACAGCCGGGGGAGATACGGCAGCGTCGGAGCGCGGCCTGCGCAGCTGTCACTCAGCATCCCCCTAGGCGTTTCCACGCCCGCCCCCTGCCCTAGGGGCGGGGCTGACGGCTCTGGTACCCGGAGCCGGCGTGCGGGGCGGGGGTGCGCCCCTGCAGAGTGGGGGACCCCACTGGCCTGTGCCATGCTGACCTGAGACCACCAAGGCGGGAGACAGAGCGCAGCGAAGAGCCGTTGAGTGGTCACCCAGTAGCCGCCGCCGCCGCCGCCTCGGGAAGCTTGGCACCCGCCAGGAGGGAAGATGAAGGAGATTTGCAGGATCTGTGCCCGTGAGCTGTGTGGAAACCAGCGGCGCTGGATCTTCCACACGGCGTCCAAGCTCAACCTCCAGGTTCTGCTTTCGCACGTCCTGGGCAAGGATGTCCCCCCGCGATGGCAAAGCCGAGTTCGCTTGCAGCAAGTGTGCGTTCATGCTTGATCGAATCTATCGATTCGACACCGTTATTGCGCGGATCGAAGCGCTTTCTATTGAGCGCTTGCAAAAGCTGCTGCTGGAGAAGGATCGCCTCAAGTTCTGCATTGCCAGTATGTATCGGAAGAATAACGATGACTCTGGCGCGGAGACCAAGGCGGGAACGGGACGGTTGACATGTCCGTCTTACCCGATGCGAGATACTCTGCACTGCTTCAGGAGGACTTCGCCTATTCAGGGTTTGAGTGCTGGGTAGAGAATGAGGATCAGATTCAGGAGCCACACAGCTGCCATGCTTCGGAAGGCCCTGGAAACCGACCCAGGAGATGCCGTGGTTGTGCAGCTTTGCGCGTTGCTGATTCTGACTATGAAGCCATTTGTAAGGTGCCTCGAAAGGTGGCCAGAAGTATCTCCTGTGGCCCTTCTAGCAGGTGGTCCACCAGCATTTGCACTGAAGAACCAGCGCTGTCTGAGGTTGGGCCACCTGACTTAGCAAACACAAAGGTACCCCCAGATGGAGAAAGCATGGAGGAAGAGACGCCGGGTTCCTCTGTGGAATCTTTGGATGCAAGCGTCCAGGCTAGCCCTCCGCAACAGAAAGACGAGGAGACTGAGAGAATTGCAAAGGAACTTGGGAAGTGTGACTGTTGTTCAGATGATCAGGCTCCGCAGCATGGGTGTAATCACAAGTTGGAGTTAGCTCTTAGCATGATTAAAGGTCTTGATTATAAGCCCATCCAGAGCCCCCGAGGGAGCAGGCTTCCGATTCCAGTGAAATCCAGCCCACCTGGAGCCAAGCCTGGCCATAGCATGACAGATGGAGTTAGTTCCGGTTTCCTTAACAGGTCTTTGAAACCCCTTTACAAGACACCTGTGAGTTATCCCTTGGAGCTTTCAGACCTGCAGGACCTGTGGGATGATCTCTGTGAAGATTATTTGCCGCTCCGGGTCCAGGTATACAAAATGGCTACACACTGCCTTTCTGCTTATAGCTAGCTGGCCTCTGGCTTCACGTGATTTCGGTCTAGGTGGAGGCTATAATATTCTAGACTTGAGGAAATCATGGGCCCATTTTTGCTGCACCTTTTGCTGTGTCCCTTACAGAAACGTGATTTGCACTCACGTAATTTACTTTTCACAATCCTATTTGTAAAATCTGTTGGCCTTCCCATTATCAAAATTGTATACCTTTTAAAACAAAAAGGTAAAGATTCCCAGTTCACTTTTATCTTATAAAAAGAAGACATTTAATCTCATTTCGGGCACTAGAACTTATCCTATTAACTGCCTTTTCCTTCTTTTTTTTTTCAGCTCTTTAAATTAGCTCATGTTTTTAGATTTTAGACGTTTCCTCCCAATGGCTTTCTGTTAGGCAGTTAGTTCTCTAGTTATTCCCAGAGCATTAAGGCTTTCATCCGTGAAATGCCTGTAAATGATTACAGCGTAAGGTAAAGGTTTGGGGAAAACCTATTAATTTACCGGTAAAGTATTATAACATCTGGACAATATTTATTATAATTAATAGATCATTTGAGGATTAGTGATGGCTCATAAAAGAGAGGAATTCAAGTATTCAAGTATGGTATTGTCACTGAAAATGTTAAGGCATAAACTGTTCACAGCCAGAACTTTACTGAGTTCTACTGGAAGATATTTGATATTAAGAAAGGATTAATCGGGCCGGGCGCGGTGGCTCACGCCTATAATCCCAGCACTTTGGGAGGCAGAGGCGGGTGGACCACGAGGTCAAGAGATCGAGACCATCCTGGTCAACATGGTGAAACCTCGTCTCTACTAAAAATACAAAAATTAGCTGGGCATGGTGGCGCGCGCCTGTAGTCCCAGCTACTCGGGAGGCTGAGGCAGGAGAATTGCTTGAACCCAGGAGGCGGAGGTTGCCGTGAGCCGAGATCGCGCCATTGCACTCCGGCCTGGGTAACAAGAGCGAAACTCTGTCTCAAAAAAAAAAAAAAAAAAAAAGAAAGGATTAATCCATTATTGGATCAGAGGAGAGTTTCATCCATTATAGTCTCAAATTCTTAATAACTAGAGGATAGCAGTTGCTTAATTTGAGCTATTAATGTGTGCCCAGTTGATTCTGTACCAACCTTTTAAATTCAGCTATGGTAGTTTGTTTCTATAGCAACAGTAAATACTAGGTTCCGTTAACTTTGTGAAACATTCTGGCCTGTTCCACATGATACAACTTCTTCAATGATACAGTCACAAAGGTAGATGATCCAGAAGGCATTTTTAGAAAGCCTGCTACTGGTCAACATCTTTCCAGAAATTTAGAGCCTAATAAGTGTCA
Organism: Ateles fusciceps; assembly: GCA_036589455.1. Taxonomy (NCBI): domain Eukaryota; kingdom Metazoa; phylum Chordata; class Mammalia; order Primates; family Atelidae; genus Ateles; species Ateles fusciceps. Next base: position 214,668 of record JAZHEH010001943.1, read on the forward strand.
TAGTTGATGGTCACATGAAATTTTTGAAAAGTAGTTCTATGACATGTATACTTTCTATCACAATAAGACCCTAAGCAGAAAACAGGAGAAAAGTTTTTAAATTTACACAAAATTATGAGAAACAGCATAGATGAAAGTGTCATGAAAGGTGAAAAGTCAGTGCGTTTTCATTTGTATAAAATAATTAGGTATTGTTTGCTTAACACTGTGTACTTATTTTCCTTTCTGTGGAGCCTCACAGCTAAATTTGGGCTTTACAGTATTTCTGTGACTAGACATAGGTGTTACAAATTAAACATGTTGTTTTCGTTTTAGGCTCTAAGATGAGTTGGGCCAGGGTGGATGGGGAAATAAACTCATTCCCCCAACCCCCCACCAAATATGGCCGATATTTTAGAACATTACATAAAGACTGAGAAAATAACAGCCAAAAAAAAGATTTTTTTCTCCATATTTAAATACTTTATGTTGGCGACTGGATTTTGGAATTGAGAAGGATTTTAAAGACCATCTTCAGGCAGTCTCTCCATTTGGAGATATGGAAAGTTCATTGTTTAACCAACTTAGCCCATGCAGAGACAGAGATTTCTGACCATTCTGAGGCAAGACATTTAATTCTATTCGTTAAACCTCGTTGTGTGAAATATATAAATTTAAGTAAGTGTTTCTTTTAAACCAGGAGCCCTGTTTCTTTAATCTAAAGATGCCTGGAGGCTTCTTAGCGATTACTTAAAAAAAAAGTCATCTGAATGAACACATAAACTATGGTAACTGTATCTTCCGGTCAAGTCCCTTTACTTCAGTAAATTTGGACATTAGAGCTTTAAAATAGTATCATATGACCTTTTTTGCATTATTTACTGTTTCTAGAAAAACAAAAATTGGGAAGAGGGAGAAAATGTCACTCAGCTTCAAGAAATGTGGCATTTAATTATTATGCCATTTTCTCTAATAATTCAGGATGTCAGGGAAAACAGATGAATTGGGCCCAACATGTTTGTAAATAAAATGGGCAGCAAATCTATTGTTTAAATCTGGTTACTTTTAAGCTCCTTAAGAGCCTTATGACAAAACCAGTGCTAGGGACAATGGCAGATTAGTTTTTTTCTATTTCTCTGAACAAATGTGGAAAGAATAGAAATAACGTAAATTTTTTTTTGCTAGTTCTCTTTTTAGTTTGTAGAAACACAAAACCATGAAAGCAAAAATGTTTCCGTTAGTTCAGTTCTGCCACAAATATGAAGAAAATCTTTTAAAGAGCAAGATTGTTCTATAAGGTCATTTTGATTCCTTTGTCTAATCTTCCACTTGCCATATTATATGCATATCGTATGCACTATTAAATATTAATGTCCAGATTCCTCTTGATTGCTTTTCCTTTTTTTTTCCTTCTTTTCCTCTCTTTCTTTCTTCCTTTCTTATTTATTAAAGAAAAATAGCAACGGTATAGTTTTGCTTACTGATATTCTGATACTATACAAAGTAATTTATTTGCCTTCTAAGGAATTTATGTATGTTCAGATATCTAAAGAAAGGTTTGAAGCCTTCTTCTAGCTGGTAATTCCTTTCTTTATCATCTGGCACTGAACCAGAAAAGCTATCATGGGAGGGGTGTGGTCCCTTAGTAAACAGCAATGAGCTCTGGCCCATGTGCAATTTCCCTTTCTATCTAAATTCAAAGAACAGGAGATCTTTGCTTTAAACCTTGCAATGCCAAGGTCTGCTCGTTTGTGACTATGGTAAATTTATCCCACTTATATTTTAGCTGTAGAAAGTGGATCAGGCCCTTTGGAAGATGTTGGCATTAGATGCTGGTAAAAGATCAGGCCTTTAATTTTATGCTAGTCAGTGGTTCTTGTCTGTCTCCTATTATTAACAATAGGGATGAAAATTATAACAATTTGAGATCCATAGCTCACTGCTGTGAGGACTAAAAAGTACCAAGAAAAATGCTGTTAACACAAAAGGTCTAAAAACTGCCCTTGGCCTAAAAATCTCATATTATGCAACACTAGGCCTGGAAGCAGTTCTCTTTTCTGATACTGGGAAGCCTTTGTCCTAATTCTGAGTCAAAAGTGACTTAATTTAAAATTATAGTATCATTTCCACGTGATTTTAGTACCTGAGTGTCTGGAGAGTGCCACTGATTCTATCAAATCAGATATTATTTCGTGGACTACACTGTCATCGTAGGAGTGATTGTTTTATGTACTTGATACTTCACAAGAATTCATTATGTTATTGACTCAGTGAAACTTGCTAAGTGTTCTTTCAGCAGACTGTTATCTGCAAGGACATTTTTCTGAGATGTAAAAGAGTAAATTATTACAAATAAAGAAGAAGCAAATATCTTCCAACTTTTAGGTCAGGACATGATTTCTTATGATTATTCATGCCAAGATTGGTTCGTATGAGATGCAGATTCTTTATGTAGTTTCCTGTGGCACTCTTTGGCTTTAAAGTTGCTGTTTGAATATATATTATATGTAGTCTTTTTCTAAGAGACCCACTGAAGGCCTGTTTTTGCTTGTTTTTTATTGTTCTTATTCATTAAACAAAAACTTTTGATCTCTGCAGTATTCCTGGCGTCATGGTAGGCAGTGGGTTTATAGAAATGAGAGATTCATTCCCAACCTGAGTGGGAATCCAGTTCAGTTTAATTGGATTTTTTTTCTGATTTCTCATGTAACCTTGGACTAATTACTTCTCTAAGTTTCTATTTCCATGTAAGTAAAATAGGATTGGATTAGATGGTTAGTTTATAAAGTTTCCTTCACCTCTCTAAGATTCTTTGGTTTAAAGTAAATAAATATGACCACCTTCCCTGCCATTTTAAGCTTGAAGCTATTTTCTTTAATTCTGCCTGTTAAAGTTTAAATTTCAAAATATCTTACTGTAGGTGTTATCGTTGTTTTACACTGAGCAAGTAAGCCAAATTTTATGGAGACGGTTTTATCATTAAGTAAATGATAAATTTATTTATTAGTTGGAATTGTTGTAAATATCTATTAATGTGGTTACTTGCCCATGGTGTGGCATAGTTCGTATTGCCTATTATACCCGTAACAGCAAATATCTCAAATAATTTTTTCAGAAGTCATTATCCTTGCTGCTTTTTTTTCCTTCTCCCACTATCCAGTCCACCGGCAAGTCCTGTTAGCTGTATTTTCAAAACATATCCACATCCATCCATTTATTTTCCCCCTCCCTTACTACCACCAGAATCCAGGCCACTGTTGTCTTTCCCATGCGCTACTGTAGCAGCCTCCTAGCTGGTCTCTCTGCTTCTGCTGGTGCTCCCCCAATAATTCATTTACCACTGTGTGAGCTTTTGAAAACTTATGTGTGATTGCCTGTTAAAAAAACTGTATCTATTCTCATTTCAATTAAAATGAAATCCAGCTTCATTAACCCTGCTGTCTGAGACTGGATGTGACCTGGTCCCCGCCTGCCCCTCCACCCCATTGAGTGTCCCTATCCCCTTTACCCACTATCCTGTAGTCCTGTGCTATCCAGCAAGCTAGCCACTAGCCTTTAGGAGCTGTTGAGCCCTTGAAATGTGGCTAGTCTGAATTGAGATGTTCTGTGAGTATAAAATATACCTTGAATTTCAGACTTACGAAAAATCATGTAAAGTATCTCATTAATAATTTTGATATTGTTTGTTTATGACAACATTTTGGATATGTTGGGTTAAATAAAATATTTTGTTAAAATTAAGTTTACCTATTATTTTTTACTTTGTTCATTGAAGCTACTAGAAAATTAAAATTACATACATGGCTCACATTATATTTCTATTAGAGAGTACTACTGTAGCCACAGAGGCCTTTCTCTTCTCTAGCCACAGAGGCCTTTCTCTTTTCCAGGCTCATATTCCATTAGCTGTTCTTTCTCCCTGGATTGTTCTGCTGATCTTTGCAGGGCTGGTTCTGTTTCCTTCAGATCTCTATTTAAATACTGTCTCATAAAGACCTTTCTCTGATCAAGCAATTTAGAGTAATTTAACCACCAACTCTCTATTATACTTTGCTATTTTACTACATAGGGCTTGTCGGCAATATTTTTTCCTTGTTCATTTATTATGTACTCCCCCACTCCAAGCCCTGCAAAATATGTTTCAAGAGCGCAGGGACTTTGTCTTGCATGGTACTGTATGTTCAGGACAGTGCCTAGTACATAGTCAGTGTGCAGCAGATATATGTTATGTCAGCATTGTATTCCTCGCAGTGCCTTGCATGGTACTTTGCTTATTATAACATTGAGTAGGTGTTAGAAAAGTTGATAAATAGCACTGGAGGAATAAAAAAGATTTTTCTTCTTAAATCTTTATGCTTCCAGTCAGTTGCTAGCAGGAAGGGATTTAAGATAAACTGTAATTCCACTGCCTTGAAGGTGGTAATCAAGTCTGAAAGCATGAGGGAAAGAAAACGTGAATAACAGTTGCCTTTTTTCTCCCAGGGAATTTAGAATTTATATTCCTAGTTGAAATAAAAGTGGGTATAGAGGGGGGAAGATCAAATTTAATTGTCACAGTAAATTTGTAAAGTTTTATTTTGACATTCTTAGCTTGTAGTGATGACTAGGAATAGTTCAATAAAGTTTATCTTATTGTCCCATATATAAATCATCCTTTTTTTTCCTCCTGAATCTTTTAAGTGAATTGATTTTCTATAAAACATATCTCCTTCCCAGTTCACTATGGATTATTTATCTATGCTTATGCTGTAAATCTACCTTTAAGCAGGCACATCTATTTTAAACTTATTTTATTTGTTCTCTTTTTATTTTGAAACAATTTCAAATGTACAGAGACGTTATAAGAGAAATACCAAGAACTCCCATATGACTCTCACCTAGATTTACCAGTTGCAAATATTTTGTCACATTTGCTTTATTGCTCCCACTCTCTGTATTTTCACATTACATTTTTTAAATTCTTGATCCATTTGAGAATTAGTTGTAGTTATAGATATTATACTCCTTTACCCTAAATACTTCAGCATTATTTCCTAATGACAAGGACATCTCTTATATAATTACAGTACAATCACCAAATTTAGAAAATTAGACATTGATAAAATACTGTTATGTAATATATAGTTCATATCGAAATCTGCCGATTTTTTCCAATAATGTGAAACAAACGTTGTAAGAAAGGTAGGTGGAATGTAACTTCTCTCAGGAGTAGTATAAGTTTGATGAGTATGCCTTTTCAACTCCTTGATTAAAAATAGAACAAAGCAAATATTTGGTCATTGCAAGCATTTCCTTTATGAAATCCTCCCCTTCTCATTGAATTCTGAATTTCTTGCTTTCACTGAATAAATACATAGCGTTTGTGTGAACTGGTAGGGAAAAGTGGAGAGGGAAGCTGGAGAACACAGTACAAAAGGAGGTGAATCAGAGCTCTTAGTAAGGAACAGGCCTGTCTTCAGGAATTTATACTGATAATTTATGCCACAAATCTGGTTTCTAAATCTCTGGCAAAAGATGGAACAGAGGTTTTTGAAGATAAAAATAAAATTTTGTTGGCTGCATTTCATTCACCTTTCTTATTTTGCTGTTTCTTCCTAGCCCATGACTGAAGAGTTACTCAAACAACAAAAGCTGAATTCACATGAGACCACTATAACTCATCAGTCTGTATCTGATTCCCATTTGGCAGAACTCCAGGAAAAAATCCAGCAAACAGAGACCACCAACAAGGTATGATTAGTACTATGCGCTAGGGGGTGACAGGGTTTTCCCGAGGATGTGACTGGCACTAGCCTGAATCTATCAACCTGCATAGGACTTGGGAGGTGAATACTGCGTACTCCTTGTGCTCTAGGGAATATTTCATTTAAAAGTGTAGTTCCTCCCTTTATTAGTATCAAGATTTTCGCCTGTTCTGTACAGCTTGTAATTTCTGGTGCTTTTCAGATGTGTAATTAAAACTTGCATGCAGACCGGGCACAGTGGCTCACACCTGTAATCCCAGTGCTTTGGGAGCCAAGACAGACAGATCATGAGGTCAGGAGTTTGAGACTAGCCTGGTCAACATGATGAAACCCTGTCTCTACTAAAAACACAAAAAATTAGCCAGGCGTGGTGGCAGGCGCCTGTAATCCCAGCTACTTGGGAGGCTGAGGCAGGAGAATCCCTTGAAACCAGGAGGCGAAGGCTGCTGTGAGCTGACACCACGTCACTGCACTCCATCCTTGGCAACAGAGTGACACTCAGTCTCAAAAAACAAAACAAAACAAAACAAACAACTTGCATGCAATCTTTAACTGTAAAAGGCACAGAGATAGGAGGTCTGTGTTTTTTATTTTATCTTAACTTGTTACCACTTTCTAGACCATGAATTTTAATGTCTGGTTTAGAAGAAAATTGCTACAATTTGGGATGCTGAACTTGTGGCCTGGGTGCCCTTATAGAGACCTCTCCTATGCTAGATAGCAGAAGCTCTTTGGTCTTGGCATAAGGGATCCATACTAGGAACCACTTGTGGACAAGTCCCTAGTAGGACTCTCATCATAAAGCAAGCACAATGCATGAAAATTGAGACAATTGAGTATTGAAGGAAGGATTTCATTTTTCCTGCTTGTTTTTGTTGCTGATTGACTTATGACTCTGATAGTTCCTGTATATGGGAAAAATAACAAGGTAGTATCTCCTAAGAAATTCTTTAAATTCTAGATTTGAGGAAAGGCTTTATTCACTTGAAGTTAAAAGACATCATTGACCTAAAAAACTGTTTTTCTTTGCTGAATTCAGATTCTTCAAGAGAAACTTAATGAAATGAGCTATGAACTAAAGTGTGCTCAGGAGTCATCTCAAAAGCAAGATGGTACAATTCAGAACCTCAAGGAAACTCTGAAAAGCAGGGAAAGTGAGGTAAAATATTTAGCAGTCAAGGACCTGTGTGGAAACAACTGGTCCCATCAAAGTAGACAAGTATTTTATGTTTTGTCAAAACGGATATTGTCAGACTAACAGATCTTAGCCTGGAGAAATTGTAGCTTAACCTCAATTGATATTTTGGAATAGTCCTGTTACTAAAATCTGCACAGGTGAGATAATGGAATTTATAGTTAGTTTATTAACACATGTGGTGTTCCCTCTCTCATTTTCAGACTGAGGAGTTGTACCGGGTGATGGAAGGTCAAAATACCACAATGGTAAAGCTTCAAGAAATGCTACACCAAAGCCAGCTTGGACAACTTCACGTATGTGAGGGTCACATAGGGCAGGAGAGATGTCAGTTGGGGATGTGCCATTTTGGTTCCCGTCTTGATTTTATTTCCACAGTCTTTGCTGGGACTCAGTACTTGCCCTCCTTGTGATTGATTTCTACTCTGTTTTCAGAGCTCGGAGGGTACTTCCCCAGCTCAGCAACAGGTGGCTCTGCTTGATCTTCAGAGCGCTTTATTCTGCAGCCAGCTTGAAATACAGAAGCTCCAGAGGGTGGTACGACGGAAAGAGCGCCAACTGGCTGACGCCAAACAACGTGTGCAGTTTGTAGAGGCTGCAGCACACGAGAGAGAACAGCAGAAAGAGGCTTCTTGGAAACATAACCAGGTAAATCATTAACTATTTTATAGCCCTAAGTGCTGACTTTGCCCTGATAATAACTTTTTAGCAGGATAGTCGGTGTTGAACCATTGAGTCACTTGCCAATGGTTGTTGAACTCAAATACTTAGATTTGAACTCAAATAAAATTTGAACTTAATAAAACTGCCCTTGCACCGTGTGCTAGTCACAGTAGTCCCCCCTTATCCGCGGTTTCACTTTCCACGGTTTCAGTTACCAGGGGTCAGCCAGTCCAAAAATATTAAGATATTTCAAGAGACCACATTCACGTAACTTTTATTACAGCATGTTGTTATAATTCTTCTATTTTATTGCTATTGTTAATCTGTTAGTATGTCTAATTTATAAGTAAAACTTTATCATAATTATCTATGTATAGGAACAAAACAGTATATATAGGCTTCCGTGCTATCTGTGGTTTCAGGCATCCACTGGGCATCTTAGAATGTATCCTCTGTGGGTAACAGGTGACTATTGTGTTGAGTTGTGCCCTAGAAATACAAGGATGAATAACACAGGCTCCTTTCTTTTAAGTTACTTGTAGTTTAGTATGAGACACAGTCACATAAGCTGAATTTCACTGTGGTAAGTTCTGAAGGGGATATATGTCCTACAGGAATATCTGGCTGGGGCTGAGGAAAGGAGTCAAGGAAAGCTTCATGAAGTAGGAGATATCTGAGGTTATTCTTGAAGGATGGGTAAAACCAGACAGAAAAGTGGGGGAAGAACCACTAAGGTCAGAGGAATGACATTCACGATAATCAACCGCGTATTTTATTTTTTATAACAAATACATAATTATAATAATTGTGAATAATAAAATACACAATTCTTAAATGGTTCTTTTATCTTGTTAGCTTAGAGCATATGTGTTTAGGATTTAAAAGATTTTTTTGTGATCTCTTTTCTTCAGCTCTTTGATACTCAGATTTGAAAGTATAATTTTTGAAGGATCTCCCAGGTTTAGTGCTTTGGAGATTAAATATGAGCCCCAGATTTCCTTTTGAAATATTAAAATTTCAGATGTCTTGGCAGGGTTGGGAAGTGGTGGAGGGATCCGGGTAGAAACAATTTTTAATTCTTTGTTATTTACCTAAAGGAAAAATTTTTCCAAGGGTTGTTTAGTTGATGAGAGTATGTATTTTGGGAGCTTTTTAAAGTAACATGATTTAAATATTACTGACTTTATTATTAGAAAAACATATATGGCAAACTAAGAAAGAAGGTGATGGTCTCTGTGAGATCTTTAGAAAAAAAGGATGATGGGAATAGTTTATCCTTGAGCTTATTGTAAATAATTGAGGTTTACAGTGGGACAGAGTCTCACTTAAGGGTTCTATAGATATATCCTTTTTAAACAAAAAATAAATATCGAACTATAGTATCAAGCTTACTTCCTACCCTATTCACAACTTTTATAATTTTCCACCTTCAATTCACGTATGATATTTCTATAGCAATTTTACTAATGGCACCTTCTACTGCTTTATCTTTCATTTTATATGTCTTGAAAATTTTAAGGCTTCTATATCTAATAACCATGTGAGAATTTTAGGTCTCTTTAAAAAGGTAATATGTTTAATTCAGGAATTGCGAAAAGCCTTGCAACAGCTACAAGAAGAATTGCAGAATAAGAGCCAACAGTTTTGTGCCCAGGAGGCTGAAAAATACAACGCGATTTCGAACCCAGGAACAAAACATCCAGCACCTAAACCATAGTCTGAGTCACAAGCAGCAGTTGCTTCAGGTGAACTTACACGATTTCAATGAAAACTGGGCTCACAGACCTCTGAAATTTGTTTATGTAATTTTAAGATATTAATACCCCTGTGTTGAGTACCGGCTATATGAAAAAAAAAAAAGAGGTGGGAATCAGGAGGATTTAAAATAAATAGAAAATAATTTATGAATTAAGATGCTTACTAACAAGTGTAAGAAACAGTACATACAGCCCTGACTTAAGCAGTCTTTTATGAAGTCTTTTATAAAGACTTAATATTCAGAAAATAGTTATTAAGCACCTCGATGAGTCAAACACTTTTCTGGGTGTTGGAAAGACAAAAGATTTGGCTACTGCTTTCAGTTTAATAGATGAAGACAAACTGTACAGAAACTTAGAGTAATTTTGATGATAGAATGAAAGTTTTAGGGGAAAATGGAGCGTTAAGAAAAGACTGATCTGTTCTGCCGCCTGCTCTAAGCTTCAGTTACATTGAATCCACTATATTTCACTGAATGTACAGTTTTTTCATTGTATGCATAGTGTGCATATTTTTTTTTCTCTAACATACCCTCCTCTCCCTTCTTCATTTAGGAAATCCTAGTCCTTTAATTAAGACTGACTGTAAATATTACCTCCTCTGTGAGGCCTTTACTGACACCTGCAGGCAGAGTTAGGCAGTGCATCCTGTGTTCCCCTGGTAGCTAGCGCATGTTACAGAACAGTTAATTAATTCTGTGTGTTGTGTCTGTTGTATGTTGCCGAATAGTAAAAAAATTTGTATGTCTGTTACGATCTCTGATAAACTTGTTACTCTTGAGGAGAGTGATCACATCTTGTTATTTTTTATCCCGAATAACAAATTACTTGGCAATTTAGTTAATATTGGACAAAAGAATAAAGGAAACTATTTTTTGGTCTCAGGAATTTCAGGAGCTCCTACAGTATCGAGATAACTCAGACAAAACCCTTGAAGCAAATGAAATGTTGCTTGAGAAACTTCGCCAGCGAATACATGATAAAGCTGTCGCTCTGGAGGTATGTGTCATCATTTTGCCCACTATGTATTATAGAAATTTGTGTCTACTGAAATTTGCTGCTTTGGGATTTGGCTTTCTGTTCTTCCATCTGGTTGAATAAGAATGATCAGGACAGTGAATCTTCCAGAGCTTTAGGAATCTTCCTTTCCTTGCAGTGGGCTATAGATGAAAAATTCTCTGCTGTAGAAGAGAAAGAAAAAGAACTGCGTCAGCTTCGTCTTGCTGTGAGAGAGCGAGATCATGACTTAGAGAGACTGCGTGGCGTCCTCTCCTCCAATGAAGCTGCTATGCAGGTAAGAGCAAAGCCTATCACGACGTGGCGTTCCTCTCCCGCTTGTATTCTAAGCCTGAAACATGACCCCCTTCCATCATTTTCTGAAAACCAGGGATTTAGCTTTATAAGAGGGGGAGAAAACCAAAAATTGCAGTCACTAGTTCCATCATTGTAGATTAGAAAGTGAGAGAATTTAGCACTTCTACTTTTTTTTGTCATATGAAATTTGTGAGGAGAGCCAGTGAATATTGATTTCTGTTTACACAGTCCTGATTTCCAATTCTTGTTCATGCATAAATACACACACACTCTCTTTCTCTCTCTCTCTCTCACACTCTCACTTTTACTGAAGCATTGCCAGGGTGCAACTATTATATTGCGTTTTCTACATTAATATTATATACATGTCTGTGAATTGCTGTAATTAGAATAGTTGTTTATCAACATTTATTGTGGGCTTTTTGGATATTTATTTTAGATCTTATGTATCTAACTATCTGCCACTTTATAGCATAGTGTACTTCCTCCAGAAGACTTCATTTTATCATGTATTCTATATTTAATCTCTCCACAAACTAGATAAAAGTTTCTAAAAACAAAAATATAGATTAGTATGGCATTGTTAGGCCAGTGTTCTCCTCTTGCAAAGAAAGATATTGATGGGAGATGATTTAAAAGTGGATCTAATTTCGCATTTATCCCGAGGAGTATGGGGTAATGTTTTGACTGATGATTGCTCTCTTTACGGCTGTAGAGTATGGAGAGTCTCCTGAGGGCCAAAGGCCTGGAAGTGGAACAATTAACTACTACCTGTCAAAACCTCCAGTGGCTGAAGAAGAAATGGAAACCAAATGTAGCCGTTGGCAGAAGGAACAAGAGAGTATCATTCAGCAGTTACAGACATCTCTGCATGACAGAAACAAAGAAGTGGAGGCAAGCCTTCAGTTAACTTAAAGGCAGTTGGCTTAGTGATTATGTAAACTCAGCCTTGGATTAGGACTCTTTAGATAGGGAGGACTGTGACCCAAGTCTTTAATTTCATACCGTGCCTGGGCAAATCATTGACTTCCACTGGGATTTTTTTTTTTTTTCACATCTAGAAACTTAAGCTGGCAATTAACTTTCTCAAAGAAGTTATGTGAGAATTAATGAGACCTAAAAATCGCATCTTTTAATATAATAGTTAACCTTTATTAGTTACAGTGTTCATGCTGGGTCAGGTACTCTTTTAAGATCTTAATGGATAGTAACTCATTGAACCCTCACAAGTCCATGAGGCACATACTATTATCCCTGTTAGAGAGAGGAAGAAACAGACTTCTGAAGTTAAGAACCTTGTCCAGGCTAACATAGCTACTAAGTAGCAGATCTGGTAACCTAGGCAGATTGGTAATCTAGGCAGTATGGCCTCTCCTTTTCCTCCACCACGAGCCGTTGGTTAATACAGAAAAAGAAACCATCACTATGATAGCAAAAACAGTGTTTAGTATTCCTTTCAGCTTATTGTTTTGTGCTTCCACCTATAAAGTTACACTGGGGGAGAAAATAAATCAATGAATTGAGTGTCCGTTTATCCTCCTCTAACATTAATTGTTACATGCCCTGAACAAATAGGAAAAAGACTTATTTCAGAAAACGGTATGTATGTAAGGGTCCACCAGAGATAGTTTTCTCTATTGTTAGTATTCATTCCTGGGACATGTATTTAGAGACTTCTGTGTTCTAGGCCTGTGTTAGATCTGTTTAAATAAAAATGAGTAAAACATGATACTTATTCTCAAGAATCTCACAGCTCCTTCTTCTGTGATAGAATCTTTTAAGCTCTTAGATATGTATTAGAGGCAGTTCTTTCCCCCAGAAACTTACAGTGTCCCTTCTGTATTAGGATCTTAGTGCAACATTGCTCTGCAAACTTGGACCAGGGGCAGAGTGAGGTAGCAGAGGAGCTGTGCCAGCGTCTACAGTGGAAGGAAAGGATGCTGCAGGACCTTCTGAGTGACCGAAACAAACAAGTGGTGGAACATGAAATGGAGATTCAAGGCCTGCTTCAGTCTATGAGCTCCAGGGAGCAGGAAAGCCAAGTAAGGACTAATGCACAGAGCAGAAAAGTATCACACAGTGCATTTATAGTCTGCAAATAGGAAGCATTTGCACACTATAGATGCGTGTATATTGATATATTTTACAGTCAACTCTGTTTCTTCAATTTATTACGTAGACCACAGTTTTATTTATTTACTTATTTATTTAGAGATGGGGGTCTCACTACTTGTGCAAGCTGGTCTTGAAGTCCTGGGCTCAAGCAATCATCCTGCCTTGGCTTCCCAAAGTGCTGGGATTACAGGTGTGAACCACTGCACCTGGCCTTAGACCACAGTTTTATACTGATCATCAAAGTATGAAAAATTTTTTGAAAACCTTATATTTGGAAGGGTGCTTAAACAATACTTGTGTCCATTAACATCATTACATACATTTTCTTTTCCTTAATAATCTGACATTTTGAGAGAAAGGAGCAGATGTTGTGGAGTGGTTTGATTTTGATTCTGAATTATTAAGACTTCAGTGATACTTTGCATTTCCAGCCAAGGTATGGGAAAACTTACACTCAACATGTTTACTCTTAGATTTTGTTAAATGTGAATTATCTTAAGGGGAAAAAAAAGATTGCATTTTTCAGAGGTCATGATGAGAATAAATAATCTCATAATAGTATGGGGTATATTACTTTCACAACATTTCAGAAGTAAGTTCTTTTTTTTATTTTATTTTTTTGAGATGGCGACTCCCTTACCCAGGCTGCGGTGCAGTGACGTGATCTCAGCTCACTGCAACCTCTGCCTCCTGGGGTCAAGCGATTCTCCTGCCTCAGCCTCCCGAGTAGCTGGGATTACAGGCATGTACCACCACACCTGGCTAATTTTTGTGTTTTTAGTAGAGATGAGGTTTCACCATTTGGCCAGGCTGGTTTCTAATTCCTGGCCTCAAGTGATCCACCCACCTTGGCCTCCCAAAGTGCTGAGATTACAGGCGTGAGCCACCATTCCCTGCCCAGAAGTAAATTCTTAATTTTTCCTTATTTCTGAGTCTTTTCTCCACAAGGCTAAAGACTCTCGGTTGACTTGTGCTGCATTTCAGAGACCCAGTAGCTCAGAATCCCCCTAGTCAGTTTTTAGAGGAAGAAAGACTCTTGCCTATGTTATTTGACCCCATAATATTTTCTTATGTTTCCTTATATTGTAAAGGGATTATACTCCACTGTTTTAATTGTTAGCCCCACTGAAGTAAATACACATCTTGTTAGAAAAGTCCTGCTGTGTGCTTCAGAAATTGTTTCTAAAATAGACCTAACAAAATTATTCTAAATTATTTACGTCTTTGGCAAGAGGCTAGCAACTTTGAGTTTTCTTTTTAACCTGTTCGTGATTTGGAAGAATTAAGTCTTTATTATACCTCAGAAAAAAGAATTATGCCCTGCAGGTAATAGAATAATGAAGATGATGGAACTTACAGGAGATTTTTCAACTCAAGAAGATTAATGGTTGTATTCTTCTAGCTCTGCTTCTCTAATTTGACATGCAAAAGAAATCATCTGAATAGCTTTTTCAAGATGTAGATTGTGGAGCTCAACTTCAGAGATAGAAATTAGGAGGTATAGGTGGGACTTAATAATTTGCATTTCTAACAAGTTTCCAGGTGATAGTGATGCTGCTGGCTCATGGACTGCATTTGGAGGAACACTGCTAAAAACTCTTCAATACTACTAGAAAAGGAGTGCCAAGGCAGATGGGGCACAGTATATGTCTTGTATGTTATTTATTATGTTTTTCCCGCAGTTTTCACAGATATTTTTATTAAGGTACTTTCATAATATACTGACAACCTCTAAAATGGTTATATCCAAATCTCCAAAGAGCCCAAATTTTACTTACTGAAAAATAGAAGTTTTTTCTCATATTTCCCTTAGAAATTGTGACAAGAGCTCAGCTTCTCACTTAAAACAATAGTACTTTTCCTTAGAGACAGTTGGTGTTATGATTCATCTTATACCCTCAGTCATTTTAATACCAATTTATTATTTCCAGATTTTTCTGTTTAAATGCAGACTTCCTATGCATTAATAGTTACAAAAATTCTAGATCTTTCCCTAATTGCGTCATCATCTGTCTTAGAAAACTGGAATATAAATGAAACTGAGTTTGGTGATTTTGAGTTTGAGATTCCCCTGATCATGTGGTCTGATAAACATGTTTATGTGTGTAAGTGATTCATTCAGTAAATATGTAGCGAGTGCCTATTATGTGCCATACACTGTATAGGGTGCTTGAGATTCAGCACCAAGTTGCCTTTAGGAAACTTACATTCCATGTAGGGGAAGCAGAGAGAGATATATGTCAGATAATGGTAAGCGCATTGAAAAAAAATTTAGCACAGTAAGGGGTATTGGGGATAGAGAAGAGACTGCTGGATTTTTAAAAGTTGTTTTTCCCCAGCTTTATTGAGGTATAATTGATAAATATTTTATACATTCAAGGTGTATAACATGATGTTTTGGTATATGTATACATTGTGAAATGATTACCATGATCAAATTAACACATCCATCACTACGCATTTTATGCGTGTGTGGTAAAGATCTACTCTCTTAGCAAATTTCAAGTAAATAATATAGAATTATTAACTCAAGTAAATAATGCAGTATTATTAACTAAAGTCACCG